>LJJS01000457.1:0-14326 GCA_001447215.1 Diaporthe aspalathi
AGCCCACCAAACCAATCTGTTTACCCGTACCAATTGCTTCGCCATTTATTATTAAATACTAGGTTTTTAAAAGTTTATAATTATATAAAGGGATTGCTTGCATTTTAATTTTTTATTTCTTTTTAAAAAAAAGAGAGATGTGTCCGGATTAAAAACAAAACCAACTGATGCGAAGACTTTGGGTGCGGCCCTAACCCTCAGCATCGTCAATACCCACCCCCCATTGCGTGGGGGGGGGGTTCAATTGCTCCGAGTTTATGCACCACGAGCAGGGAACAGGGTTTGTCGGTCACGTCGCCCGAACTCTTTTCAATTCCCAATCCATCGCGACCTTTGCACATCAACCCCCAGCCACAGACTCAGCAACATGGAACGCGGAGAGCGAGAGTACGACTGAGTGATTATCGCTGCTGTCAGTCCACCGTCCTTGACTCCCCACGACCTGTTCACACGCGACCTGCACCACTTCTACAGGCTTCTACCCGTCGCCCATGGCCGGCGGAAGACCCTGGGTGTAGGTGTCAGCGCGTACTGGTTATAGTGGCGCGGCTTGGCTGGGCTGTTACACGTGAGCATCACGATCCAACTGTCGTGGCTCCCGTTCCCGACGCCAAACAGGAAGTCCATTCAAACTATTCTTGCTTGGTACTGCTCGGACTTCAGGAGTCAAGGCTGCTCTGTTCACGGGAAAAGCCTGGGCGGATGGGATACTGAGCCGATCCTCAGGAGCATCTCTTCTTCCTCACCCTGCTCATCGGTACTGACCCCCTTCTCGCGAGATCCTAGGTCCCGTCTCGACATGCTGGGCGGCGAATCAGCTTCATCGCCGACAGCCTCCGCCTTGTCAGGCTTCACAACTGTTGGAAGTTGATAATCTGTCCGAGCCTGTGCCCAACCCTCTGTCCTACGAGCATGTTGGCCCACGTCCCCCTGATCCAAGTGAGAGTCAGTCCTCCATGTTCCCGAGCTGAGCCTACAGATCACGTACTTGTGTCTTTACAGGTGAAGGACGGAAGCGCCGTCGCCGGGGCTCGTCCGAATCTACGTCTGGCCGTGTCGACCACCCGATAAGTCACAGGAGTGTGGAGGCTCTGCTTGACGACCGCCTCGACAAACACAGGCGGGAGGTGCTTGAGCTATCTTCAACCCAAACGTCTCAAGCCCTGCAGATGCTAAGCGACTTCATGACCGAGATTGACAAGGAGCTAGAAAACAGGGAGGAACGGCTTGTGGCGGACACGCTGTCGGACTTAGTTGCTACAGAGGTAGAGGAGGGGATTCTCCTGAGTCTGGATACCAGTTATGAGCTTGTTCGGCACAGCCTACAGATGCATCTGTGCTTTAGCGACACAGTGGGAACGCAGGTGGGACAAGTTCTCTGAACTGTCACATGCATCTCAAAAAAGTGAACGCTTCATACGGGGGGCGGGCCACCTCCCAGCCCGTGCCAAATCCTCCGCAGAGCATGATGATGGCAGCCAGCGCGGTGGCCTTGCCAACGCAGATGAAGCATCTCCTAGCTCGGTGGTATTTGGCGATATGAGCGTCCTCACTGGTACTTCAAAGAAGTATTTATCCGGCAGAATCCCGGACACTTATAACCTGAATTAGAGTATCCAAGCTACAGACCTTGCATGCAGGTCGCATTGGAAGAAGAAGTGGGAAAACCGGAATCATGTTATCGAGGCTAGACACCTTGTGCGCTCGTCGGACTCGCTTCCATAGAACCATGACCGGAAGCATGCAGGGTCGGGCGGGGCGACGGCCATGGGGCGAGGTCCACGAGGCGATGCCAAGGGGGTGGAACTGGACCGCATGGGCAGCAGGGTCAACAATAATAGACAAGAGATATCCGCACCGTGCCGTGCCGTAACTAGCGCAACGAGGCAGCAACATGTGAAAGGCGCGAATTACGGGGTTTTCGGTGGTATTCAACGCGTTTTGCCACCCCTGCGGGTACAACATGGGGCTGCAGTATGCGCGAGCCTGAGAAACCATGGAACAGATGGCTGGCATGACCGGTACCGGTTACCAACCGGCCTTATCAACCGACCTAGGCAAAATGCAATTTCTTTTGTTCCAAGGTTTCTGCACATGTGGGAGGCGAGGGGACGTGTCACGAGAAGGGCTGGCGGGCCGCCGACGGGAGCTGCGGGAATCGCGGCAGAAAGCTAAACAGGCAGAGGCAGACGAGAACTGCCATATTGGCCCCGGTGCTAGCTCTCTGTGGTGGTGCACGTGTTGGAGCGTCGCAATGGCCCATTGCCCCCATGTCCAATATGATCTCCGGGCCCTACACTGACGAGCCGTGGCTGCAGCAGATGGAGTACCGCTACTCGCAGATGCAGGGGGTGCAACAGCACTTGTATGCCGCTGCTCGCTAGGAGCCGAGAAGGAGCTGCCTGACACGGTTGGCGAAGGCGACCAGGGTCAGAGGTCGGCGACGAGTACGAGGAAGCGGCTAAAGTCCTTGTGCGAGAGAGTCCAGGATCATTTGGTCCGCGCCAACACATGCAATGCTACCTGAAAAGATGTATTGCAGCCTTCCTCGCGCATCACCACCTCATCATCTTCCTCTCATTTGCAGTCCTCGCTATAATTCCATTGCAGCTTGAGGACAGAGTGCAAATCACAGCATTGTTCGCACCTATGTGCTGCTCTTCCCGATCTTTGATGAACTCAACCGGACAGGATCAACATGATGATATGCCCTCCCATATTATAACCGCTAGATTTCAGACTCGTTTGCAGTTCCAATTCTTTCGTGCACACTGGTATCCCTCTTATCGAGGCTCGTAGACGTTGAGAAATCAGTCCCCGGCATCTACACCTGTCAATCCTCTCACTAGCCGTTGATGATGTCCCGTTGCATCTGGCCGGCATGAGGCTTGCAGTCCTGCATACTCAGACGACGAAAGACGCTGTGAGGGAGGACCACTTTGTGATCGGTGAGGACAGATTCGTCGAAGGCTGCAGATTACCTAGACTTGACCGACCACGACCGGTCAGAACGACATTATGCGCGCATGCTTGCGCTATCGTCCTGTCATCCGGATCTGGATATTGCCGCTGCGCTTGACACCCACTTCCATGCCTGTAGTTGTCGCTGCATGGCACTAGTGAGTGCCTGCATGGCCATCCCGCGTGCGTGTCATGGATGACAGCGGCTGGGATAAAAGGTTGAATGCATGTGGGCGAATCGATCTGCATCCGCATTATGGACATATCAAACAAACGTGCAGCGGCCATCCAGCGTCCCTCTTGACCGGTTTCTCAAAGGAGGAAAGACGCGAACATGGTGCAGGCTCGTGGGTAGGATAATCTGGTACTTGATACACAACAGGGTCTCGGAACGTCCACACCTAGGTATCAACAGTTACACAAGCGGCAAGAATCATGATACGCTGATAGTGAGCATGGTCACGCCATGCTCAAGGCGGCGAGGGAGACAACCCCCCCGCCACGGGAGAGCTCAAGACGTTCTTGTCTACTAGTAAGTAGACAACCATTGGCCATGCGGGCCTGCGGAGCTGCAGTGATGCATGAGCAGCGCCCACATCAGTAGCAAACAGCATATGCAGCCACTTGCAACCAGGATATGCACCATGCGGGAACAGTGAGCACACGGGCCGCTTATTCCGCCTGTGACCCCTTGCACCACGAACCCCTTCAAACCCACGAACCATACTATAGAGAGGGAATAGATTGCGGTCGATGGAATTGGACGACTCATCGAGGGACGGCTCAAGACGACGGGTCTGACTATCGTGGCCAGGCGGCACGATCTGGCTTCTGCCTGCGCTGTACGGGTAAAAATACAACCCGCATCGGGGCCCGCCAGCATCTGCACCATCTGGATATAGACTGCTCCTCGTTGGACGCAGGCCTTCTGTGGAGGTATATAAAAGCTGCCATGTTCAGTGCAAGTCTCCGGGGCCGTGAAGCCTCGCACATTTTCCAACCATCCACCGCCATGTTACACGGTGCCATGATGAACGACTCTCCTACGCCGAAGTGCGCAGCGGGCTCGCCACCCATGCACAAGGGAGACGTGAGGTCAAACCTTGGCTGCGGATCCCCACAGACAGCCCAGCGAAAGGCAGACCTCTCCCACCGTCAGACCGGCCGCGACGTAGGCGTGTCCTTACGTGTCGATAAGAGGCAGCACGGCGTATACTTCAAGGGGTGGAAGCCGAAGGTTTTACCAGGCACAAAGCAAGCCCAAAAGGGACCACCGGAGATCCCCCCACCGACTCGCCGTCCGGTCTGCCAACCCGTACTCTTGTCGATCCCCTCAGACTTACTGACACGCACACTCACAGCGTGGGTTCGACCCCACTACGGATGTCTGGTATGCAGTCAAGGGGAAGCACCTCCCATACCATCACGGCTTCGTCGGGAAGCAACAGCCTCGACAGCCTTGCTGTGCTGTTGCGGCACCGACCCAGCCCGTATGCCCTGGGAAGATGTGTTGCACCCCTCGCCGGCGCAGATGCTGCCGCTGTGGCGCGAGTAGCTAGCTCGCCTCGGTCGAGGGCCGCCGGGAAACGCCGGACAGGGCGACGCCGGACAGCTTAGCCAGCTTCTACAGGAGCTCTCTCGACAATCCACCAGGCCGAGGGCGCACGCAGGCTCACGCCTGTTTCCAAGCGCTGATCGAAGGGGGCAATGCTGTTCAACCTAGCTCTGTGCATGCCTACCCGGGAGACTCGTCCATGTGGGATGTCGCTGGGCAGGGCATCATCCTCCAACGACAATATGAGCACCAGTGGCCAGACAATATTGATAGTGCCTCGAACCATGACGAGGAGGAATACGAGGACGGCGACTTTTCTTTTACGAATTTCCTATCATAGTCTTCCGATTCGGACAGTCAGTCAGGTTTTGCCCCTCCTTCCAAACAGTCGTTCCGCCCCTAGGTTGATTGGACCATTCCCACTACGCCGGAGCCCTCCTCACTGACAACACGGTGACCGCGGCATGTTCTGAACGTTGTTCACCATGGTCAACGAGGCGAATGTTCGGCAACATCCGGATGATTCGCCCCTCACTCCTGTCCCGAGCTGTCATCTGCTCGACTGCCATGGCGTGGATTCGCCTGCCCGGCTTCTGAGCCCAGTGTACCCGCTATGGCCAGAAGATTCGCGCCGGAAAGGAGGCCCTCCCACAACGCACCAAACCTCGCTGTATCGAGGGCCGCGCTGTTCCCTCGAAGGACAAGACCATCTACCTACAAGGCCCCGTATGGCTAATAGTCCAGTCACTCGACTTTGGTCTAATGGAATCTCTTTCACTCTTCCAAAGGCAGGACGGGCCTTCATAAGTGATTGTCCTATTACACTCATTTCCTAAGTTGTATCTTCACCGCAAAGGAAGGAGGAACCTTGATATGGAAAGGGTGTGTGATAGTTTGATCTTCTCAACCTTTATTGTTATGGATGTGGGGGGGGGGGAGGATTTTTCATAGCTACCATGATCCTTGACACTTCAATTTACGATTACCAGAGTATCAAATAGCTACCATGATCCTTGATGTCCACTCTAACGATTACCAGAGTATCCTATATAGACATCTAAAACCACGGGATCTCTGGCATCTTGTACATGTCTGTGTGCATATGTAGTAGGAGTTGTTTACAGTCCCGGCACAGATCTCCTTTTTTTTTTCAGCCAGAGATCCCGTGATTTTTAAAGCCCATTTGGAAATCCATTCCTTCGTACCAAACATCTTTCATCTGGATTCCTCCAACACATGGTCGTCAGCATGCTGTGTGCCCTGGTCTGCGAGGCAAGCGCTGCATAAACCCTAAGCCATGGGCCGGTCAGTGCAAACCGCAACTTTGCCCTCGAGTTGCGCTCCTCACCAGCCACACAAGAATGGCAATGACTGTTAGTGCTCGGCAGAAAGCAGCCTTGATCCCAGCTCCGATATGGTCCTCAACCTCCACCTCGCGTTCAGCGGGCGATGCTATTGCCATCCACCCTAAAGCACTGGGCTTCAACAGTCATAGCGGTGGCATTGGGATCTTCAAGCTGGCCCGCGCGCGCTGCTCTGCGCTCGAGGGTCTCGCCTGTCACACACAAAAGCTTACTGTACCACGCGGTATTGAATGTATTTGCTGCTATCGATATGGAAGCCCGCATGGCCGTATCCGAGGCATATACGGACTCTAATATTGGGCAACAGGCCCGGTCCATTGTTGTCCCAGTCGCGGCTGTCAGACCTGTGAGTTACTCTTGAGTGTGCTGGGGACGAATGGACTCTGCACACTGGTCCCCTATTTTCTACCCTATAGTAATCCTTATCGCAAACAAACCGAAAGTGTAATTCATTCCGCTGGGAGGAACTTGGACGGAGATTATGACAGACCAAAGATAGACTTTCGCATCCCCGACCCCGAGTTATTTCAAGCATATTCGAAGCAGAAGCTGTGAGCAAACTCCAGATGTCGCCTTTCTGAAGAGAAAGTCCCAGTCTGTGTCCTTGTCCCGCTGCTCGATGTCATTTCTCCGCGGCTTCGCCTTGTTGTATTCCCGTGGCTGAGCGCTGCAAAAGGTTTTTGATGGTAGGTACCGATAGCGCCCACCGCAGGCAGCTGCCGCCATCAGGGCTATGTCGAACGATGCCAGGAATAGGAACCCAAACTTGAGATTGGCTGCCCTGGCCTCCTCCACATGGCGCCGTACATGCTGCTCCGTACTTCGGCGGATGCCCGTATTCACGTCAACGGTTGCTTCCAACGCAGAGAATAATAAAGCCCTCACCAAGGTCCAACAGGCGCTCCACCTCGCGATGAATCAGTTCCAGCCTGATTTCATCGACTAGTTTGTGTGAGGGCCCTCTTGGTTGTGGCGACCGGAAGGTCGATGACAATCTTCTCATCAGTGGTGATGAAACTCAGATCACAATCGACAGCAGTATAGTCGATCCCGCGCTTTGCAGCCTCATACTAGTTATTCGAGAAGCTAAGCGAGGCGGCCGGTCTTCGTCTGTGCGTTTGCCTGGATGCCTTCCTCGATGATGATATTAACAACTGCCACCCGTAGAACAGGTCGGGTGGTCTTGCCGTCGCACCATAAACCCCATCCCGTCGCAGCCACTGTTGTGCCTTTGATCATCTTACGTCGGTACACTATGGAGTTCGACATATGTTTGAACTTCATTGTCTGCGGGTAAGTAACTGCATATATGTTTAGCCATCCACCAGCAACCCGTTTTAAATTATAAGTCGTATTCCCAGCGGATGCGTCCAACTGCGCTCTGACCGGACGTTTACAGCGACTTAGTTAGATGGTCCCTTGATGGATTATGCTATCATATCGCGGTGGAGTGGTTGTAGGCCTAAGGGACTAGACTGGCTTCACTCTGAAGCGTATTCGAGGAGGATTAATGTCTTAGACGGCTGTATCGTTGATGCGGTTCACTTCAAAGAGAACCTAAGAGCGTTGAAGGGGCACAGACATGCTAACATAAATAACCAAAGGAGTGCTTGCAATGTCGTCAAACACAGTGACATTAGACGAAAAGGGAGTTCTAACGGTAGCCCAACGGTCCTGCAGCATTGTGCCCATGTTCCATAATTAGCACTCACAACTGCTGGCATATGCAGCTGATGATACGGTCTCTGATTTAATCACAACTACATTGTTGGGTAAACAGCATTAGCTTTGAGGTTGATGCGTATAATAGGGCCATGGCTGCTGTAGCTAGACTTGTGAACCTCGTTTTGTGCGATGCAAAGTGCGCGGCATGCACACGATGGACTCAGCAGCAGGATCTCCGACTTTGAACCGTGACTTTCAAAGGTTACTGGTATAATCAAATACGACAACAACCTTAACCGTATAGGACCACACTTGCGATTGAGCATTGCACTATGTATAGCGCCTGCCCCATTGCATCTTCAGATCTATTCTGATGGATCGTCGTCTCCACACAGCTTTTCCTTTTTCTTTGTTTTCCAATTGTTTGCATCATTGCCTTTGCCTATTTCATCCTCCAGATCCCTTCGTATCTGCTCCGTCCCATCTCAATCGTGTGTTCCCGGGCTGATACGAACTCTCACTGGCGGCTCTCTTTGACCAGACCAAACTCACTTTCCATTTCCTCGATCACAGCACGGAGGTCGCGATCGAATTGGTCCAAGACTGTCCCTGATCATCCTGGCCTGGTCTCTGAAGACCTTCGCGTGTGCTTCAATAGGAGGTTTGAGTGTGGTGGAAGGGGCAAGGGGCTTAAGGAAGTTCTGGAGGCTGTTATGTATTACCCCAGAGTTAGTATAATAGCATCGGGTTGATATTGCTAATATGAGTGGCGAAATTCGTACGGAAAAGGCTCAAAACACTCACCAAGGCTTATTTTGAGCGCCCGCGGGCGCAGACGTTGAAGAAGACCTGGCCTGGATGGGGGCAACCCAGAGGCTGGCATTTTCATTGTCAGTGGGGCGGGAAACGATAAACTCATAGATAAGGATGAGCTTGACGAGGTCGAAGAGGCGTTTAAGGGCAGCCTCGGAACCGAGGTATTGCCGTACTTGAAGGCCAGGTCTCGAGCCTCGGAGGCGCGAAGGCCATACAGCTCGGCAAGGCGTTCTTCGGCGTTAGCGATGGTCGAGACAGAGCTGGAGGCCCAGGCCCGGCCTATCTCCCAGAGGCTGAGCTGTGCTTGTCGTCGCCGTTTTCCTGGCTTAGGCTCGATCCCAATGCCCTCCAGCTTCTTGGACAGCTGCGCTGAGGTGTACCGGCTCCAGTCTGAGAATTCCAGTATGGCCGCCACAGATGAAACTGATGTGGCTGGTTTCGGGTGTTTGCTACAGCGTTTCTGTATGCGGAGGAGAGTCGTTGGGAAGGAATATGGAGAAGGGGTGTGATCTCTACCTGGGAATGAGAGGCACAGGAGGACTTTGATCCAACAGTGACGAATAAACGGATCAAAGCAAGTTTTGGGTCAATGAGGGGTGAAGCGGGACTCTTTTCATCTTAAGAGAGATAATATAATAGGTAATTTTGTTTGTGCTACTGTATCGATGTTACACATGAACGTAGGCTCCTGGTCCTTGGCTTTGTGCACCGAGTATCTACCAAGCACGTCTACCACGTCACGCACCACCCCCTTCACGCACTACAGATCCAGCCTTTTGGCCGGATCAAGTCCCGTGTCCACCGCAGCGACACCCGCAAGCGGGTTCCACAATTACCATGGCGCCGCAGCTGTTGGCCTCCCACGTTGACTTCGAGGGCGGGTGGAGACATGGGACGATGCAGGGTGCCTATCGCGAACATGATGCTGAGAGCGAACGGCGACTCCAAAGCTAGCCAGGGCGTAGTTGGCAGTGAAAACGCGGCCATCCTGCCGCCATCGCCGCTGGAATTAAGCCCAGGGCCTTATAAGATCGTCAATGGCCCCCCTTCAGACATCTCCGTCGTGCTTGTTGGCGAAACTAACGGGGACCCCAGCGTTGCTAAACGAGCCGACGCACTTGTGTGCTCAATGTGTTGTGGGAGTGGCGTTTGACTTCACGAGCCTGACCTAGGACTGCTCAAAGGCGATGAACCGGTCCGGGCCCCTGCTGTGTACCCGATTGAGATGCTGCGCAGGTCTGATGCCAACTAAGTACTTATGTTGGCGACCTTGAACGTCATGAAGCGAGCCCGAGTTGACTGGCTTGTTAGATTCCCACACATCCGCATCAGCGTGGGATCGTGAGACCGGATGCAGATAGGTCACAGGGTGCTTGCACATTAATTTTTCAAGGCTGAAATGATTGAACAGACTCTTTTTCAGATGCTCGACATGTGTAAATACGGGGCTAGTCACCGAGGCTGGGGACGGGATAGCAGCAGTGTGTTGAGGATTACCCCTAGCAGCTACCCACGTACCCAAGTAACAAGCATGGGAGGGGCAATGAAGCGGGCACCGCCTGACGTATTCTACATAGGTAGCGATACCTACTGGAGCTCCGAGGGTGTGCCTTTGGTTACCAACGTTACACAAAGGGCCGCTTGTGTTTGGCAGATATTAGTTATGACTACGCAGTTGATGGGCCGGCGAATGGACAACCAGTTAAGCCTTGTGCTACCGGAAATGGTTACACTACCTAGGTATGATACTTAATTATGCATAGGATCCAGCAAGGCGGTGAATACAGCCCGCAGGTTTACGAGGTCTTCCGGAGTGGGTGAGGGAGCTCATGAGCTGTGATTGTCGACTTACGCCGTGGGGTTGATATCCGCGGACAAATGAAAATAGCACTGGGAAAGCAACCTCAACCCCAACGTGGCCGACTCTCGATTCATCCGAATCTTTGATCGTTCACCGCTGTCACACTCACAGAAGACCCGTAACAAGTAATTACAAGTCATACCTACGACACACAAGAAGACCATCACCCACGCCCGCAACAGAAGCAACTTGTCGAACTGGAGCAAGCAAGAAATGACCACGCTCTTGAACACCGTGGCTATAGAGGTCACCTCCAACACTCGAGCGATCTGGTCCAATGCCGATGTGGCGGCATTTGAGAATTTTGTAACCAACACCAGCAACAGTAACGACAATGAGGACAACAAGAACGACAAAAACAGGCCTCTTGGCCTCAGCAAAGCAGACATCTCGCCTCTGATAACCGCCCTCGGCCTCAGCCGCTTCAATTCAACCTCAATGTCAACAACGAACCCCTGGGGCCCATCACAGAGGCCAAGGTCAGACGCAAACTGACCGCTGTCTTGTCAGCATGGCGACAGAGGGATGTCGCCACCATCGGGAAATCAGCGACCACGCCTATGGGGCTGCTCCCTCTCTCGCCGCCCCAGCCCCCGCCAATGGGCGGACTCGCCTCCAGGCTGCCCCGGTCGATGCCCTAGCCGCGGGGAAGGAACCGCCGACAAAGCTTGCGGGCCCGAAAGCCATATACACGCCTGACCCTGGCCCGACAAGATGCGCAGGCCACGTGCGAGTTCTTCGCTAGTGCTGACTTCTCGCGCCTCTCTGAGAACGACGGCGCAGACACGACAGCATATCGCGGCACTAGAGAGGGAACTCGAGGACGCTCGGGCGAGGTTGCGGATGCTCGAACTCAGAGACGCCAAGATGAGGTATCGGGGTGAGGTTGACGGCGGCGGCAGTGGTTGTTCCAGTGATGACCAAGGTCTTGTGAGCCAAAGCGAGGAAGAGAGTGGTGGCGACGACAGCGACGATTCTGCCCACGACTTCACTCCGGCGCACGCCTAAGCAAATCTCCTTTCCATGCGGCTGAACAGTTCGGGCCGGAGCCATGGAGGCTCTCACCTGCGATACGGCCACGATCCACCCGTCGGGGCGGGCCATAAGGCTAGCACCACGCCCGGTCCTGCGTCAACCGCAGGGCGACATTCCGGAGGCCGTGCACAGGGCCAACAGATCACCAAGCGGATGCTCTTGCAGCATAAAGCAGGTGTTCATAATCGCTGTTCCTCGTCAACACTCCAGGGATCCAAGGCTGTCGGCGGAGCCAAACAGAGGCCGGACGGTGCCGGCAATGTGAACAGCACGGGGATTGTGAAGATTTGCCCACCCCGGGTCCACATCAAGTCCGAGGCAGCCACTGCACTACCCACAGTCCTGACGAACTCTGACGATGGATACAACTATAACGACGGCGACACTGACGACACTAACGGATATTTGTCCAGGCTTTGAAGCTACCTCATCGGAAGGTATGGCTCAGATTGAGGGGGGATGATACAACCATGTATCCAAGATTGCCGATCAAAATGATAATATCTCGTTCCTGTAACCATATCACGGACCTGAATCAATGACATTTGGTGACACCAAGGGGCCTAGAAACCGTGGAACTGTTCCTGCCAACTAACGTTGATGCCGGGTGTGCTGTTTTGAATTCTGCTGGTGCTGGTTAACTATCCGGCGCCTTGGAACTCTAGCTTGACATGTCTCTATGATCGGCCGAGTCCGATTAGTGATCGCCGTCTACGTCGTATGCGTCTCAATTGGCCGATAATGTAGACCTGGATTGCGATAATGACGGAATTCATGGCGAGCCTCGGAGAATGAGAACGATGACGAGGACGGTGACGGTCAGGCCTATGAAGATGGGGTGCACGGCCTTGACGAGCTCGCCAACATGCGCAAACAGAAACGCTCAACGAGCTGCAAGAGCTCCTGCAGGATGACCATGCATACGGTCATCATTATCATCACCACCGTGACATTCTAGCTGGTGAGGGGTTTAGCTCTGGTGGCGGTCGTTACGATGAGAAGGGCGATGGTAGGTATGCCTGCTTCTCCTGTCACCACCTCTTCACGTTGTCCTCCGCCTCTTCCCGCTCCCAATGTTGCTGCGGCCTGGCTGCCTGCTTCGCGTGGAACGACCCGGCGAGCACCTGGGCACCCGTGAGTGCTTGAAGAGTTCCTCCTCCCCTCCTCCTCCACAGCGCCCGCGCCATCGATAGAATTCGAATTACGTGCTGCCGCTATAGACCCGGGACCATGCCGGCGCCTTTCTGCTCTTTTTACCCGCTACCATTGCTCTGTCCACTGCGAGAAGCTTGACGTTCAAGTCCCGAAACAGCGTTATGCCTGGAAGTCGACAGGACCGCTGGCGACGACGGAAGGAGGCCGGGGTGGAGTGACGGAGGCCGATGCCAGCCATGATGGCAGCGAATGGGGCGTGGTGGTGCTCCTGCTGCAGGGCCCGTACCACCGAGCCCAGGCAAGGGCGGACGAGCGGTGCATCTAGATCTCGGCCATGTCTTTTTTTGTGACACAAAGTGCCGACGCGCGCCTTTTAAGAAGATTACCGTGATGTTTCTGCGGTGCTCTTCGGTGTGGCCTTGTCGTCACGTTTCTGCCGCGGGAATATTAAGGAGTACTCCAGGTCAAAGCACACCACAGCCTGTTTGGGCTTGCTGATCTTGTCCCTTACAGCGATCATGTTCTTGCGCTGAAACCCAGGCATGCCTCTGTCACCTAGGTACGGTTTGATATCGCTTTGTCAAGATTATATATATATATTGCCCGTCGAGTGGGCGACGAATACACCAAGATTAACTAATAAAGAAGCAGCCATTCCTTGTAAGACACTCAGGATCTCAAGACCACGCTCTGCCTGGAGACCACGCCATTAGATGTCAACTTCCGAGTTCAAGAAGGGCAAGAGTATCTGAACGCTTGTTTCAAGAAGCTTGAGCTGTGATTCGAAATATACTCTCAAAGGCGGGATCTCTGTGGGATCGAAAGCACAGGGGTAGGAGATTAAATCTCTCCCGGCTAGTTTTCCTACCAAAGCACAAGGTCAAGATCTAAAATCTAAAGACCAGTAGGTACCCTAGGAAGATCTTACCTTCCGTTTAATACATTGTATAATGGGGCATGGGCACTAAGTTTATCAATTGGGCTTGGTGATGGCCGTCGACCTCGCTCAGCACCCGGCGTACAGCAGCACAGTCAGGGTGGGCCAGGACGACGCCCGTTGTGATAAGGCTGGCGGCACAGGAAAGGGCGAAGATAGCTCAGTCGACAGAGTCCGTCTGCTGGGGGCAGGGTTGGTCAATAAGCCGTATTCTGATATGCAAATAAACGTTTTAAAACCGCGCTAGTAACCTTTCTAAGCCGAACTATACCAAATTCCTATATAAACTGTTATTGCCTTTACATTTAAATATTGATTAAGCTAATAATATAACTATTTTAAAAATTATAAAGTGTTTTAAATACTGGATTTATATATTAAAAAAGAGAAATTAATTAATTAAATATACTATTACGCTTAATATATTACTATTAATATATAATGCTATATAGTTAATTAACTTCTATTTTAATATTTATAATTTAAGTTTCGAATATTTATATACTTTAATATACTCCTTTATTATATAAGCTTTTTTTAACTATTTTATTAGAAAAATAATTTTTACTAAAACAAAATATAATAATAATTATTTAAAACCTGTAATATATTTCTTAGTTAAATCACTATTAGCTAAATATTTAAATTTATAAAAAAAAGTAAAAAATACTTTTTATTATTATTATAAATATAACGTTTTTATTTAAGTTAATTAAATTATTAATATTTAAAACTATTATATAAATTAGTTTAAATTTATTAATAAGTTTACTAATAAAACAATAAGTTATAATATATAAAATAAGCGCTAAAGGAAATCTAGCTAAAGAAAATTAAATTTAGCAGTAGTAAAAATTATAGTATTTAATTTTAAATATTTTTAGCTTTTATTATTAAAGGTATATTTAAATTATTAATTTATATAAGCTATAACGTCAAGCACCACCGAGTCGGATACACTAGCGAGTCGGACACTT
>LJJS01000459.1:0-85511 GCA_001447215.1 Diaporthe aspalathi
GTGGGGCGCTCGGTGATATGGGGCGCTTGCTGATAATATACGTTAAAGAGACTTGTAAAGAGTCAAACAGGTAGTCCCCTTACGTTTAATAATTAATGCTTTTTCATAAAATGCTATTAAGAGATTAATTAAATAGCCGAATATATACTGTAGCTAGCCGAAACCGCACCCCAGTGAATTCCGAAGCAAAGCATCCTTCGCCCGCGTGAGGGATGATGAGTCATACTGTCCATTCTCCTCGCAGAGCATGTCTAGGTCTCTTGGGATCTGATATATCCTTTCCTGCGACGCTCCCATGGAGTGACGATGAGCGATACCTTCCTGGACCAAAGTCAACACAGTTTGAGACCCCAAGCTCTCCGGGGACACAAGGCCAGCCATTCTGAAAAGAGATTCCTCTGATATTCTGCGAAGACCGATACCGCTCTGCACCTTTTTCAAATAATGGCGATATATGTCATCCTTAGTCCACTCATGTAGTTTCACTGCTTGGTATGGTCGGTGAATGTGTGTATTGAGGAAATATGATGTGTGGTCTTGAAGAGCACATGATATCAACGTGCCTTGTTGCTTAGTTTTGGAGAGCTTGTTCAAATGCAGCATGTTTCCTAATGTCTCTTTGTATTCATCCAGTCTAAGCAGATTTGACGATTCCGAAATCCAGAAGTCCTTAAGAGGCTCTGGATAGTTCGGTGGAGCTCAGAGAATCGGAAAGGATGACGCTTCTCGGGAATACCTGCCACACTTTTAGCTCCACAGGGAACCTTTCTCTGGAAATTGCTTTGGAAGAAAATCCGGGCAGTTTTGGATTACTTGAAACGAAAGAGACTGATAAGAGCCTCCAATGGATGTCTGAAGCCTACTGCCGCGGTTCAAGAAGAATATGTTAGCCACAACCAGCTTTTTGCCACCAGATCAGATTTCCAGCTGTCTCCTTATCCTGGCCCTGGAAATATTTGATAAATCCTCATTTAGACCTCTGTCGTCTGAACTGATAGGAAGCTCTTGAGTTGTCAACTGATCTCTTAAGCGACAACGCTCTTGGTATGCACAGGATTCACGACTGGACAGCACAATCGGATTGTATACCAAGCGAATACACATGTTCCGGGTAGCCAATAACCCATTTAAAACCCAATAAAGCTCGCTGCCCCGTGGTCTTACCGCCTGATCCTGACCCGCTCCTTGGAAGCACGGCGTCAGTATCGCTGTGTCGTCCGAGTCAATCACTTTAATTCTTGAAGCCTATCAAGGCCCCAATTCTAAACAGATAAGTCATATTTATCCGAAGCTCGTGTGGTGCACTTCAAAAATTCTGGTAGGTGGTACACAGCGACAATTTATATACCCTGAGACCATGCAATGGAGCACCGGACGGCAGCGTGTTGTCATCACAGGGCAAGCGAGCCCCGTTCCATCATTGCTATTGCGGAAATAGCCTGCAGTCCAAGCAGTCATCGTAGACAGCACCAAGACTCCCAAGACCAGATCGGGGCGGTTGGCAACGACGCCCCTAATTTCGCAGCCGTGGTGAAACGCGCCGAGGTTATTGGCACCGCTTCGCGGGCGCCCTCAGGGCTGAGCCTCAGACTTTAGGGTTTCCCACCGCCATGGGACAATTGTGACGGGCTTTGACGACTGCCCCAAAGAAATTCGCAATCTAGTTCATCTGGATGGCAGCGGTTGTCGTCCACACGCCCCATCCGATGTAGTCACCTGCCACGATGCTGGCCTCGTGATGCACAGCTCCCATCTTGGAGGGCTTGCTGGGTCCACCGAAGAAGGTTAGCACATAAATTGAATTTAACTGGGAATTCTATCTCAATCATTCCTAGCGCGGCCCTTGTGACGCGAAAAAAAAAAAAAAAAAAAAAAAGCTTTTGTCGTGGCACCCGGCAACTTTTAGGCAATTCTCCGGCCCGCGAGCTTCATTTTCCTTCCAGTGCCATGTGCTCCCGCGGCACCACCACCACTACCGGAGAAGAAAGATCGACGAGCTATATGGTTCCCGAACTACCGGCATGGGCCGCGCACTTGACAGGGATGCAGCTGCCGTGCATCCGGGAAAATCTAAATGTCAATCATACTCCCGACGACGTCTCCCTGCGGTGGTGAGCAAGCGCAGCATGTTGTTCTTGGTAGTTTCAAAATGGGGGCGTACGTAAATCCGGCCGCCACGCAATGAATGCAGCACCGGTAGTGCTGGGCTGGGCCTCCGGAATTAGACGCCTGCTTTAAACAGAAGGGGTCCTGCCCAGAGCCCCAGGCCCTGATGCATTTTGCTCAGCGCCTGCGACGGGACTTCTGACAGGGTCGGACTCGTCATCGTAATGCTCGGCTGGACCCGGTCCGTCCTGACCGTCCTGCCCCCTTGCTCAAATGCTCTGCCAATTGTGGTCGTCCCGTCCCATGTGTAATAATCACGGAGCAAAACGGGGCGAACCCCCAGGCCGGCGTCAGGGCCTGTCCACAGGGTCGCAACCGACTTTGGACGTCGAGCCACGCAGCCTGGGGCTTTTGCGACAAGCCGAATTGGGGGAAGGCGGGGCCAGGATCAAGTTCGTAATCGTACTGAGGGGGGGGGCAAGTCTCGGCGCGTTTGCCGAGCACAGGTAGTAAGCGGCCTACCGAGGGAGAAACCAGTCCAAGAAGGGACATAGGATTATTTTAAAGACCCAGAGAGAGAGAGAGGGCTCCAGGGAGAGAGACGGCCAGGGCCCTAAGACCGGTGGGGCAGCGCAGGATGGGCATGAAACATATACACGCGAGCCATGAAACCCGAAATGGGTTGATATGGCTTCATTCCTGAGCGCCCGCCGCCCGCGCCGGAAACAGCCTCTGACACTGGCTGCTTGGCCGTCAGCTGATCCATGAGTCGAGAAAGCCTCCCACTGCCCCCCCACCCCACGCCGCCGACGGGGGGTGGGGCGCGCTGCACTTCATGTAAGCGGGCTGTCAATAGAGGCCGGGCATTTTTCCTTGGAGGATGCAAGCCGAGAAGGTAAAGGTGTTCGGTTAGTATTTGATCGGCGGAGAGCCCATTCTTTTTAATTATCCTTCCCCGTCAGATCGTGCATGTGTTGCTGCTACGGAACTTTACCCTTGTCGCCAATCTACCCAGCTGCAACCCTTTTGTATGCCAAGCCGGCTAACATCCCAACTATTTACACGCGCAAGTAATCATTGAAAGATGCCTGTCATCGACACCCGAGTTATCAGCCAGGAGCTGGGGGAGCACCTCAACTACTTTGTGCCGCGGTCAGTAGACCACACTGTCCTAGAGACACTGGCAGTCCGTGAGTTTCCACAGCCCGAACATGCATTTCCGTCTCATCCCCACTGCCGTAGCTAACCTCATCTCTGCAGTCTTCACAATCGTCTTTGGCGTCGGCGGCTACATGTACTACGCCATCAAGGTGCAGAGCAAATAATATAATTATGGATCGACCAGCTCCGCGAGCATTGCAGAGACCTTGGTGGTCGCCAACGGGCACAGCCCCAGCGGATATTACGGGCCGGACCTGGAACGCAACCAACAACTACACATCGCCCAAGGGGGGATAATGGCCGCGGCCTTGCAGGGCACAGCACCGACATGATCCGTAATGAGACGTACGAAAACATGGCCGGCGTGCAGAGGATACACAAGCCACAGGTGGCTACTTGAGAAACAAGTCGTACAGCAGCGCTAGAAGAGATACCCCGGTTTTGAATTTTTTTTTAATAGGCGTACGGTAGAAAGAAACCAAGCGTATGGAAATGGAGTGGGCGAGAGAATCATGGCCGGGCCCGGCGAGCGTGACCGGCTGTTGCTGTCTTGACCAGCTAGCTCAGCCGTGGACTTGAGCGTGTCGGAAGCCGCATGACGGGAGGAGGTGGTTGACACGTGGTGCCTGGGACAATCCACCACAGGAAGACACCACCTGGACCAGTCTGAGGTTAACATCCACACTGAAGAAGTTAGCCTAAACCGATCATGAAAGTCTTATTCTATACTCCAATAAAGTGGCCCATGTTGCATGATCACAATTGTCGTCTCCTCGAAGGCTCTTCCGCATGCAGCATCAAAAGGTCCGCTGGAGGACGCAGTTCTGGCAACCTATACTGTGGAACGAACGTGCCGCGAATGGGTCCCCATGTGTTGCCATGATATCCATGTTCCTGAGTATGAATTGCAATGCAACATACTTCGTCAGCCAACGCAGGGCGCCTGCGAGGTCGAAATGCCTGTGATCTAAGGGCCGTGGACCAGTGAAAGGCATCGATGCAGCAAGATGTGAGTGAAGTGTGGCCGGGGAGGGCACATCGCATTCAGGGGCTGCAGTCTCACATGGAAATTGGGTCGAAGAGAGAAAATAACTCGATCGATTCGGACACCGGAAATCCCAGTTAATTCGTCCAATAGCAAGACTTTAGTCCACCGATAGCAAGGCATATGCTCCATTCCTCCCAATGATCAATGACATGACCGACCAAGGAATTCGCTCTGCCAATGTTTTGCGTCCAAATGCTCCCCTTGCCCCAAGGGTACGATACTTTGCTCGTACTAGGAAATAATACTTCCACGCCAGTAAGTAGGAGACATAGTCCTGTGAAGTTCCCTCATCTAGAAGAACCTGTTGTGAAAAGATCTCGCGTGGGATGACCTCAGTCGTGGTTATATCCCGTGCTTCTGGGTTCTCCACCTCGTTGACTCCCTAGAAGCCCAGGCAACTGTGGTCGCAGTGTCCGTTGGAGCTGCATGGCTCGGCGACCAAGGGGCCAGAGTCCTTGACAGCGAGCACGAGCCAGGGGTCTGGAGTCATGGGTCAGCCGTGTTCATCGCTCCAGATAGATACGAATAGTGCCAGACGGGGATGGGGAGCCGGACTTACTGTCAAAATCTTCACACATTTTCATAAGAAGGATGTCGTACTGGCGAGAGGCGATAGACATGACCTCATTGAGACCAGAGGTGTTGGTGTGGAAGTCGCGAAGGATCATGATGTCCCATGGATGGTCAGAGCAGGTCGAACAGGGCCCTGCAAACACGCGTGCCTTGGAAGGCCGGCCGGAAAGGAGACCCCAGGTGACGTCTGGCGCGATGTTGTCGGAGATGCTGACATTGACTGGTTGTGTTCCCAGGGGTCAGTCACACAAGTTCGAGATCGAGGGGACAGTGGCGAGGGACCAGTGCGGGCATAGAGGGAAGTTACTTACCCATCATCAACTCCCAGTCGCGTGCAGGAAGGTGGACACGAGGTTTGGCCCAGCCAGTGAATCCGGCGCCAACCTCAGCGATCATGCCGCGGAGCTCCTTGTCATTCTCGACGGTCCAGAGAGTCTAGAGGCATGATTGTGAGCGAGTGGGCCAGGTGTCAGTCTGGTGTTATCGGGGGGCGGTGCGTACTGTCTGGAAAGGTTGGTCTCTGAGCTTGTGGTGCTGGATGACTGTTAGCCCTCTGGCAGCGCATATCGTTGCATCGAACTAGAGAGTATCAGGCTCCACTTACCACATGCTTCAAGTAGGACTGTTTTCCAATGTCGACCCAGGGCAGGAGAGGGGAACTGATCAGAGCGAGGTCTCTGTCGTCGACCTGTGTGCCCCTGAACCACTTGCTGGGGTCGTCACGCAGGAGATTGTGGCCCTCGGACCACTTGGGGACAGCGAGGTGGCGGGCGAAGATCCGGTGCACGTCTATGGGGCTCCGTGCTTCGACTTTGCCGTCCTCAATGCCCTGGATGGCCTCGATCAAGGCGCGCAGGTCGTCGAAAGGGGGATACTCGCAAGGCATCTTGGGTCGGTAAACGGTGACGGGGAGACAGGAATGTCAAATATGGTTCGAGAGATGAGATCTGCTATGGTTTTTTTTCGATCAGCAAAATCTGGAACAGTAGGCCAGTGAAGAGGTATTGAACAGTCGCGCTGAAGTCAAGGTCAAGATCGAGGTTGAGGTTGAGGTTGAGGTCGAGGTCAAAGAACAAGGCAGTCTAAAGAAGAAGCATTGCAACTGCTTAAGCTAAAAAGAAAGGCATGTTCAATATCAGAACCACAGCAGGCGCGGGAAGGAGCTGCCTTGGTGGCAACCCTACTGTATCCGTTTTGGTCGCCGTTCGGTCACCGTCCCCAATCGAACACTGGAAACCAAGTCCAGTAGCATCAGTCCGAAATAAATTCTTGAAAATCCTGAAATTTATGTTGTCCAGTCGAGAACCCCAAAGTGCCATTGGTCCATTACAGGGGGTGCTTTCTTTCACTTCGAGCTGCGAAGCCGCCGTGCTTGAGGGGAAGGCATTCGAAACGACCATTCTAATACCCGTTAAACAACTGACGGTATGCTATTATACCTCTTCCGTCTTTGTAAGTTGGCCAGCGTTTTGGTGTGAACTCTTCCTCGAGCACGCAAAATTCACACCCTTCCTCTGCTTGTCAAACCGCCTGACCTGGCCAATTTCCCCCTTTCAGGTGCCCATTTCCCAGCCTGCAGGATTTTGACTAAAACGTTTGATTTGGAATCACTTTCATCACTCGTGACGCCTAAAACATCCCCATCCGTTCCGACGCCGACTTGAATTGTGTCGGGTGGGCACTACAGACGCGTATCCCTGCCTTCTCTCGGCTCTGCAAACCTGCTCCTAAACCATGGCCCACGGCTCGGCTCGGAATAGCATCAAAAGGTCTCACATCGTGATGTCCTTCTCGTGGTGTGGGTTGGCCCTTTGTCGAGTGCCTTGAGCCTCCTCTCTAGTCCTCCATGGCTGGCCATGTTGACATAGCCTCGCAGAGAATGGCCTCCAGACTCGTGTGGTCTGGCACACAACGCCATACAACTCCATGCTCGCAACTTGTGTGCATGGCTAATCCGCCAGCGGTACCGTCTCGTCGTTGTTCTCGATCACCACGTCCACCCGGCAAGAGTGCCTGTTGACATACTTGTTCGTGTAGACGCCGATCTCGTCGTACCGCTTGAACGCCTCCTCCTCCGTCTCCACGATGCCCTTGTCCAGGTACTGCCTCGCGCCCCTCTCACGCGCGACGTCGGGCATCACGAACACAAACCACCGCTCGTCCACCAGGCCGCCAATCCTCCGCCACGGCTGCGCGTCCGCCAGCACGTACGTCCCCTTGATGATGACGACCTGCGTCCCCGGCTGCACCACCTGCCCGTCCGGCACCGTCTCCCGCGTGTGCTCGTCGAACCCGGGCAGGTGGACGTCCTCGCTGGGCCGGCTGTTGCGCAGGTCCTCGACCATGTGCAGCACCGCCTCGCCGTCCAGCGTGTCGATCGCCCCGCGCTGCCTCAGCTGCTCCTCCGACAGCTCCGCCCGCGGCCGCAGGAACCCCTCGATCGTCACCACCTGGCACTTGAGCCCCTGCTCCTGCACCCGGTCGCGCACGTGGTTGGCGATGGTCGACTTGCCGCTGCCGAGCCCGCCCCCTATGGCCACGAGGCACCGCCGCGGCGGCTGCTGCTTGCTCTCCCCACCGTTGAGGGACGAGTTCTGGTAGTGCATGACCACCATGTCTGCGAGGTGTTGGTACGGCCCCAGACGCATCGTGTATTTCTTGTGCAGTCGATGATGGTGTCTTTGAAGGGAAAGTACTCAATCAGGCGGGTGGGGTCGTCTTGATGGGATGCGGTCGATTGGCTGTTCTCTGCTGTGTGTCGGGAAGCGCAAGTTGATGAGATTCATGGCTCGAACGACCGGCTTATGATAGGGGAGTTGAATCAGTGTGCTGGCCGTTTTACTGTTGCAGCGCCAGGTTTTACAATCCTTGCGTCAGTATCCACACCGAGAGCGGCTGGAGAACCTCACGGACGCGAATGACAGGGGGGAATCGTGAGCTGATCAACAGTGACTTCGGGGTAAAATGACGCAGCCCCGACGCAAGTGTTGATCTGACCATGAAATCACCGTCCCCGGCGACATGTGATTCCATGAGCTCCGGATCAACATGAAGACGCCTTGAAACCAGGCCAGATCGATTTTGGATGTGTTTGCGGTCAAAATACTGCATGCATTTTCCCACAAAAAGAGCACTCGAGCGTCGAGCTGCTGCGTCGGGGTTAGGGAGGAGCTTGGAGAACAGCAAGTCTTGCAGCAACTCCAGATTCACCCACGAAATCTCATTCTCTCATCCGAGAGGCATCTAAACAAACACCAGCCAAGGGCACAAGGAAGGTCAAAGAGAGATGGCTGGTCGCTTTACTGGCGTCTGTTACTGGGTGACAGTCGCTGGACCGGCATGGCATGACGTTCACGGAAGAACTCCATCCTTGATCGGAGCAAGCAATGCTGCCGTACTAACAAGAAGACTTCGGAATGCGCTTGGAAACAAATGAGGGCACGAGATGATTTGAGATGGGTATCATGTGCTAATGATCCTATCGGGCTTCTTCTACCTTGAAGACTCAAGCGTGCGTCTACACAAATGGGCATCTGCGTCTCCACTCCGGACTCCCTCGCTGAGGAGTCCATGTCATCCATCCCCCAAGTCTTTTTCCAGCGCTATGGCATTAGTGATCATCAGCCTTGAGCCTCCAAGTCACGTCCTGGGCCCGTGGGGGTCGCCCGCTTCTCCTCCTCTGAGCTGTCGACCGTGGCCTCATCGCACTCGGTCGCATTATCCAACATTTCTGCATGCGCCTCCAGCACAAAGGGCGATGTACCACGCTGTCTTGCCGTTGGGAAGATCGTGTGCAGCAGCCAGTGCATGAGCAGGGAGGCAAAGAAGCCGTAGAAATACGAAATCTGATACAGATGATCCCATCCGTTTCCAGATGAGACTGTTTGTACAGCGCGTGCGAAACCGGCTGGATGAGAGGTCAGTCAGTATCGCCCTATGATCCTGATGAGGAAAAGCACTTACGCAGCAGAGGCGCCATGCCTAATACCCAGGCCAAGAAGCACCTCCAATTGAACCCGTGATCATACCAGTAGGCGCTGCGGCTGTTACCTATATACATATCGCCTATGTGATATTGGCCTCGTCGAACAAGAAAATAGTCAGAAACCACGATTCCGGTCATCGGACTGAGGAAGACGCTCCAGCCGCTTAGCACAGTGATGAACGTCCCAGGGTTCGTCACATAGTTCCATGGACAGATCGCCACCGCAATCACCGTCAGGATATAGCACCCCCGCCGGATGTTGATCCACTTCGGGCAGAGGGCCGCCATGTCCATGCCCGTCGAGATCCCGTTCAGCATCTGGCACAGCGCCAGCTGGTCGACCAGGAACCCGAGCCCGGCGAAGAAGGTCCCCGCCCGCGCCGCCGGCGCCATCGAGCGCGCCTGCACCGTCAGCAGCAGCTCGAACGGGTTCCAGATGTACTCCCCGTAGATGGACGCCGCGGCGCTCGTGATGACGATCCCGCACGCCGACGTCACCACGATGAAGATGGGCGCGCAGATGAGCTGCCCGAACAGGGCGGCGTTAGGCGTCCGGGCGTAGCGCGTCCAGTCCGACTGCCCGAGGCACCCGCTCGCCTGCGACCCGACGATGGATTGCAGCCCGAAGACGGCGGCCCAGCTGAGCGCGGGGCCAGAGCCCGTCGCGGGCGCGGACATGAGGATGCCGGCGCCGCCGGCCGCGTGGACGGACCAGCCTACCATCCCGAACATGGTGGCTGTGATCATCACGAAGACTATGCGGAAGGGGAGCTGCAGCTTCTCCGGCGGGATCATGGGGAGGGGCAGGAAGATGACGATGAATACGAAGAAGGATATCAGGCTGGTCGTGTCGATATTGGCTGATGCCGGGAGGGTGTTCGGTAGGTCGCGGAACTTGGGCCCGATCACTGCCCTGAGCATTATCTTCACAGCTGAACGAAAATCAGCCAACTACACGATGAGGCCAGGATCCCGCCGATCCATTGCCAACATGGGTACCTGCTCACCTTGTCCGCCCCAGTATGCTTGTATTCCCATCCAGACACAAGCTGTCACGATGCGATTAAGGACTGGCCAGAATCCGCCCCTCATACCCCACGAAGCCCTTGAGAGCACCGTGAAGCCCAAGTAAAGATGACTCCCAGGCCATCCTGCGAGCACCGCGACAAGAGCCGAGATCAGGGCAACTCCGACCATGCAGCCCATCGCCTGCGGGGCACTCAGGCCGAGAGACAACAACGTCGAGCCCGCCGTCCATGCCGTCGTGTTGATGCTAAATGACAATAGCGAGCGGGTTAGCACACCTGGCGCAGCCGCAAGAAAAGTCAAGGTTGATCTGGGCCCGAGTCACGCACCCACAGATGACCCAGTACCCTGCGAAACCTTGCCACGTCCAGGTCCTCCTGTCCTCGGGGATAGGGATGAGGTCGCGGTTGCACCAGAATGTGTTGCGGTAGTTTGCGTTTTCGTCGACGGGGCACTCGAGCCGCTTCGCCCAGTACGACGCGCGGGAACTCACTGCATCGCCGGTCATTATCGGGGACAGTTGTTGTCTTGCTGGTGCAGGTGGCCACCATCGACAGTTGAAGAAGAGCAGCGGAGAGGTCGGGGGAAAGATGCCAGGCTATTATTACCTCCGATGTAACTGCGAGGATAACAATGAGCCCGGCAAGTGGCGCTTGATTGTACAGGGAACCAGCATCCCCTATTCCCATTCTTGGCTGGTTGATTGATGATCATCCACAGATGGCTGGCTGGCCTTTGATATGCTGCGACTCTCCGGGCCGATTCGATAAGCTCGCGACCAACTCAGCTAGGCACTGCAGCGGTGGCTTTTTTTTTTCGTCCGGGTATGTCACCCCGTGGGTAGATAACCTGCATCCTCACCTCGGGGACGCCCGACAATCTTCAAGATCGGCAGTGCAACATGGCGGCTTCCACCCATGTGGAATCTCCAAACGTGCCCCCCCGCGCCTCATTGGGTGGTGCCAAGCTCCAGTCCGGCATCACGTAAGATAGTTAAAATCCCCTCCCTCCACGTCACTTGGCATGCGACGCGATATCGACGCATGCGTGGCCTGCTTCGGTACAAGAGACGGCAAGTAAGCAGGCGACCTCTGACATACCAGAGGGAACACATTACTTAATCCTGCACGACCACGGCATAAACCTGCATTAGCGAGCTCACCGAAGCATGAAACATGGCTGCGTCACTGCCGGTGATAGACTTTAGCAGGTGGCTCAAGGGGTCTGCAGAGGAAAAGAAAGCAGTTGCGAGAGACCTTGCCGAAGCATGCCGGGGCGTCGGATTTGTCTACATCACCAATCACGGGGTCACCCCCGAGCTCCTCGATGAAGCCTTCAGCTGGTCGAAGAAGCTGTTTGACCTGCCGGAGGAAAAGAAGATGCTGGCGCCACATCCACCAGGTGAGCAGTCCGACACTTACAGACGCCGTGCCAGTTCAGCAATGCGTGCCTACTCACATGCTTCCAGGCCCGAACGTCCACCGAGGCTATTCGTGGCCGGGCCTAGAGAAGGTCTCACAGTATATCCACAAGGACGACGCAGACCCTGACGACGAGGATGCCGAGCTCTGGAAAGTCCAGGATTGCAAGGAGTCATACGAGATTGGGAGCCAGACGTTTGCCCAGCAGCCAAACCAGTGGCTGCCCGAGGAGGTGCTGCCGGGGTTCCGCAAGTTCATGACAGGCTTCTACTGGTCCTGCTTCGACACCGCGAAGGAGCTGCTGCGAGCGGTGGCCGTGGGCATAGGGCTGGACGACCCTGACCACCTGCTGAAGCTCCACAGCGGCGAGAACAACCAGCTGCGGCTGCTGCACTACCCGCCCGTCGAGGCCGAGAAGCTCTCGTCCAACGCGCTGGCGAGGATGCCGGCGCACTCGGACTGGGGCTCCATCACGATGCTGTTTCAGGACGACTGCGGCGGCCTGCAGGTCGAGCACCCGCAGAGGCCGGGCGAGTTCGTGGACGCAACGCCCATGAAGGGGGCCTTGGTAATGAACGTCGGAGACCTTCTCATGCGCTGGAGCAACGGTGAGTTTTTTTTAGTCTTTTTCTTTTTTGTCTGCACATGTGCCTGGGGTCTCGGTGAGATGAGTGCCATCTTCAACCAGCTCTCGTCCCGGCCAGATTATCTCAAGTCGACACTGCATCGAGTCACGCTCCCACCCGTGATGCCAGGTCAGCCGGAAGGGTCCAAAGGCCTGACGAGGGCCCGGTACTCGATCCCGTACTTTGTCAGCCCGGATCCCGATTCTGTGATCGAGTGCCTGCCTGCCTGTGCCAGCGGCCGGAACCCGGCGAAATACCCACCAGTCTTGCAGGACGACTACAGGAAGCTGCGGGCGAAGCTGCAGTACTCGGACAAGCCTGACACGTCAGCAAAGCCTGTCGCCGTGTCTTAGATCCCAGCCTTATCCCAAAGTGAAACGGCATAAGCGAATGGGAAATGAAAGTCGGAGTCCTGAAGTCTGTCCCTCGGGCGGGTTTGAAACAACGTCATAGATGCTGGTCTCAAGTCGACAGTTGAACCTGAGAAGAATCCATGACATGGTCGTTGCCAGTGCTTACTTGGCTGCTCTTCGCTTGAGTTGTAGTTCCATTACGCTGTGACAACGACTTGTGGCCTCATCTCGTACCATGATCTGCGCAAGATAGGTGATGGTCTGGGTAAATCTCAACCTTGGAACTCCGTATGAAGCCACCAACACCAGAGGGCTTGCTTCATACGCAACAGTGGTTGACAAAACAAGTCGAACACCTCGCTGCAACCGATGTCAACTCTGTTTAATCACAAGGTAGAAGTTGACACACACGTACACTGTGAATGAAGGCTTGGCTTCAAATCCCTTGCCGCCACGCAGAGGCGGCACATTCTTGGCTATGGCGGCCTCATGCAGGCTACATAGAGTAACGGCCAATGGTATAGGGACTTGCCAGCTGATGAGGAGCCCAATTTGACAGACCTGATAATTAAGATTGATCGCTGGTCAAACTCGAATTTTAGTCATATACGTATCCATGCATGTACGCCATTCCGATCCTCGACAGCATTAGTGCAAAATAAGGGCTGTCTCCAGCCAATCCTACAGTATCAGTGAACAAGATATTGCTTGTTCTGTTCAGAATTACAGGTGCTACTATCCCGGGTAAACAATGGATTGAGGACAACTAAAGCTGGGGCAATAATTCACGCAATATTTCGGCACATTGAATGATATCGTAAGGATCGTGTTGTTCACTGCCCATGGCAAGAGTATACTAGTTATCCCCATCCTCCGTCAAGTACACACTCGATTTCTGCAATCCCGCTCACAGCCGAATGACTCTAACTACTGAATACTTCACCGCAGGACGCGATCCTCCTACAGTCCATTTACCATCCTCGCACATGTAACATGGCTGAAAATCAGAGCAATTTGCCTCTTTCATCAGCATAGTGGGCTGCAGGTGATAACGGCTGCTTCCGTCTAAGCGGTAGCCTTGCCGTTGAAGGCAGAGTCAGCACTATTGTGCAGCTCGTCTCTGGTTGTGACCTTGCTGTTGAAGGCCGGGTCGGCACTGTTGTGCAGCTCGTCCCTATTGTCTATCGATCAGCACCTCAACGTTGAACTCATGCAATTGTGCGCAATGCTGAAATCACGCCATTGCCTGTGAGGCGGTATGGCATGCTTACCTGGCCGAAGCTTTGTGGCTAAATGCTCCATCGGCTGAGTTGTGCACTGCGGAATGATCTCTTAGCGCTGTATCTGTACCTTTTATTTGGAGAATCCTTCCGTTGTATGAATCAGATCTGCAAGAAAGTGATTCTGATCTGTGTGCGCAAGACATTTTCAGAGACCCCGGGTGAAAGGCAACTACTCACGCTCATCTCTGGCCACAGACTTTACGCCAGATAGGGCTGGGTCAGCAGAGTTGTGTACTACAACAGTGATTAGCTCGGAATCTTTTGGAAAGTGCAGGGTCAAAGAGGCAAGAATTCTGTGCCTACGTTCGTCCCGAGCCACGGATTTCCCACGGCCCAGAGCCGGATCAGCCGAGTTATGAAGCTCATCGCGAGCCCAAGACTTGCCAGCAGAGAGTGCCTGGTCGGCCGAGTTGTGAAGCTCGTCTCGAGCCACGGACTTGCCAGGGTGGAGCACCAGGTCTGCCGAGTTGTGCAGTTCGTCCCTCGGGTTTAGAACCCTGGAAGGACGCGCTGCAGCCAATGTGGCAAGAAGAGACAGGATGATTACGGGAAACTGCATTGTGATAGAGTTTTGAGCAAATGACGATGGCAGCAGGAATAAGGTATTAGGTAACAGTTTCTTGAGCAATGAAGTGATACTGAATCGACCAGATTGGCGATGGTCAGAACTTCGAGATAGAACTTTTCGCAGTGGTGATGAAGGAGTATTTATATTCATAATATGAATCCATTAATCCACGTATTTCCACGCAATCATCTGACTCCTTTTACATCGAGATTCAATCATGAGCTCACGGTCTCCGTGCCCCAGCCTCAAGCCCCCTCCATCTCAGATGCCGAGATGCCTACATTTGCCCTCAACCATACGTCCGAGGGCCGTGTACTCCGGCGGTGTACTTGTGGCAGGCAGGATCAAATGAAAATGACACGATCATACTCTATAAGAATCTTAAAATGTCGTAACGTGTAGTGGAGCAGTCTATGCATTGGTGTTACAAACGACTCCCCTCGAGATGTGCAGGGCGCGTGTGGGTGTACTCGAAGTATCATGTGATAAAATAGAGCCCAGTCTATCTGTGACCCCGGCTGCAATGAACCTGAGGAACAGATGAGTGCTATCAAAGCGATTCCGAATTCAATGTCTCCTCCGAACAAGCTTGAGATATTAATGGGGTGAAAAGACTCCAGCGAGCCTTTTCACGGCACAAAACAACTCCCGGCGTGCCATCAAAATCTGGTCGCCAGTGTTTGGTCAACAGTCTCTGGCTAATGGTATACATGGTACCAGGAAAATGGGCTATAGGCATGGCATATCTTCATGCCGACTAGGTCGATGTGATAGCCGAAGATGGACATCTATGTCACCGGTTCAACAGTATCAGCTCTTAGCTCCGCTTCTGAGCACTTTCCATGAGTCATATTCGACTATGAGAAGTGGCATTTGGAAAGCATAATTACGGGACCCGAAAGTCTTGAAATTATTAGATACGTTTCGAACGCGCGGCAGGCGAGTGCTCTCAGGCCCAGCTGTGCAAGCTAGGCATGATGAATCAGGTGCCCTGGGGCTTTCTAAAAAGTTAACTTTGTTTAATAAGGAGGTCTGAACTCGGAAATTTGATCCAGGGGTTGCGGGTGCTCAAGCTGCGTGTTGAAATCATTATGTTTGTGGTAAGGTGCCTAGATAAGTACCCAGGTAAGTACCTTCTCATCAAAAGACATAGCTTAGTCGTGCCAGGCACACCTGAAGTTACCTGTTCCACCAGATATTGATCATTGATTCCATTGTTCACTCCGTTCCGCAACTTTTGAACTGTTTCTGGCTTCTGAAAACAACACGCACGCATGCATCATCACATATCTGTTTGTCAGACACTTTGCCATAATCATTGCATCCAACATGTGGTCTTTTCTCCGTCCAAACCTGGCAAAGTCCGAAAACAGCTGCTGGGATCATGACCATGTCACCAGGCGATACTCAAGGTCGCAGAAATGGGTCCTCTGTCTCGTGGGTACTGCTATCGTGGCGGCCATCACCTTGGTCTCTGCAATTCTGTGGGCTCCGGAACACACACCCTGGATGCAGAGTGTTCTTTCTCACCCCAAACTCAACCCTTTGGGTGGAGGAGCAATGGCTGAAGAGGTGACAGACATGAAGCGCTGTGGTCGCACCCCATCTGAGGGAACGGCTTCTGAGGCCATGGCACGCGGTTGTGTTTACGACTTAATTTCCGGGTCTTGGGTGTATCCCGAGTGTCACGACGCGGAGCTGGAGGAGGAGTTTCTGGCCCACCAGTGGAAGTGGTGGGCTGACGCAGAGGGAATAACAGAGGTGTCTCTTGACGAGATACGAGACACTGGGGGGGTCAACCCGGCCGGATATTTCGTCACGCCCGAGTACCACGACTACCACTGCGCGTACACCTGGCGAAAGCTGCACCGGGCTGTACAAGGGAGCGGGTTGATTGATGAGCACATTGGCGGCATGCGTCACACGAACCATTGTTCCAGCACCATCTATCGGGATCGAGAGCATGAACCAGAGCTTGCACATTTTGACTTGATATTCAGCGGATGCGTCAGATTGTAATTAGATAGAGTTTGACCAGGGCTCCTCACGTGGAATCCTGCGCAGGAGCCAGACTTTGTGCTTTAAAGTCTATGTCCTATTCAAGTATGAAGCCCAGGGTTGATTTCACTGAGTCGGGTAGTCCGATGCATGCCCGCTGACAAAAGTGCGTTCATTACTTGCGTTTGCATTGTTGTGAAGCCCGAAACGTCTCCGACTGTCCACTTGCGTCAAGATCTGGAAACTATCGTGATAATCTAAGTTTTCGAGACAGACCTTAATAACGGTAGATCGAAAAATTAGCAGGCTACTGATGTGACAAGATTGGCCAGGCCAAGATCGAAAGCATTTCATGAATCGGGCCAACAGCTGCGAGGCTCGGGAATATTTCGTACATCATATTCCAGAACATCATCCTTCATACTGTGGACGCGCATCATCAAAGTATGATTGGCCCACGGAAGTCCTCTTCCGTCATCCTCCTCCATCCATTGATGCCACGAGTAATTGCATGCTTCTTGACTGCCGCTATAACACCCTCCCAGTCTCGGCATCGGTGATTGTTACCCCAGCCCTAGATCCATTGTGGTCAGTAAACGCTCGCTCAACAAAGGCCAAAAAGCATAACCTGGTATTGGAAACTTCGCAAAGCAGTACATACCGAAACCCGCTGCGGCCACACGGTAGTGTCCGTCGGGCGTTCAAGAGCCAGGTCTGCATGGCACATTACCGCCTGGCGAAGGACTTCGGTACAGTGAGAGAGATGCGCCAGTTCGTCGTCTGTCATGATGTCTCCGCGGCGCGCGCTGTGAAGATATTGCTTAATGTTGCCCTATTTAGAAACAGGCAGGTTAGAATCAGCTTGAACGTTCACTCGAGATCAAGCCCACCGTTCACGTACCAGACAATGAAGATGATGCATGACGGAGACAGTATATGCCTCTGTAGTCTCGTCGAAATCCTCTGCGTTGTCCCACATTTTCCCTCCCCCATGAAGGCCGTAACGTGCCGGATTTAAGACGGCAACCATTGTTGCTGAGTGGGGCGCCAGTTTTAGTAATTTAAACATCGTCAAATAGAATAGTAGCTTCACTCACTTGGCTTAATTTCGTGCCAGATTATACTGCCATTCTGACCGAGGCCTGGATCAGTCTTTTCGAAGCGGTCGTCCTGCTCCAGCACCACCGTCTTCCAGGGAACTGTTGAAACGGTTTAGCCAGATGCGTCGCGCGGAAACCCTGGAAAAACGAAAAAGAATATTACTCACTGTCTCCAAAGTAAGCATCGCTCCGCAGTCGACAGTCATGTCTTCCAACGGACATGCCAATGTTGACTTTCCATACCAACAACAGGGCAGTGAAAGCCAGCGCGCTCATCGCCCCCAGCGCCGCAGCAGCAACGAGCTTCCAGTTTGGCCAGCCGATACTGGCAAACTGTCCTCGATCGTCGCCTTTCGAACGCATCTTTCGACTTTTTCCGGGCTCTGCGGGCTCTCCGTACTCCTCCTGGTCTATCAGAGGCGTGAAGCCCTCTTCATCCTGAGCTGACTTCATGATTGACGGGACACGATAATTCTGGAGTTTGTGCTGAAGCACTTCAGCTCAGCAGTGACGCTACTAGCTCTGTTGCTAGCTCATGTGAGAGACGGCAAACCAGAGGAAGAGCAATAATACGTGAAGTTGCATTACGTGTACAAGGAAGAGCCGTCTGTGATTTGCACAAGGCTGGTCCAAGAGTACATGAGTTCCCGGGGCCAGCCTCGTGCGCCATCGTGAGCTTAAGCCCAAAGTGAAAAACTTATGTTGTTTAGCCGTAAAGTTTTACGACGCTGACTCAGGAACTTGCTGCCTATATTTGCTCGGATATTCAATCCGGTACGTCCAGGGAGAGTCATGAGTTTTTGTGGCATTGGGCATGTCTAGCACGTGCTGATATAAATGCACGTCCTAGCGTTGTGAACTGGCATAGATGCCCAACTCTGTTCCCACCAATGGCTACCTATCCAAGATGCTCTGAGTCGCTATCAAGCGTGCTTACGGTTTATAATTCGAAAGGTTAGCACCATATTCCGTCACTGTACAGTACATACTTACCAACAATGTTTTATGTGATCGCGCTGCGCCGGTTTTCCATTTCAAGTGCCAACGGGTGCGGTAAATAAGAACCCAATTACATTCACACTTGGCAAAAGAAATAGGCCCAACCCTCCTGTTAACTCTAAACATAAAGTTCAGGGGGCAACAGAAGCTTTCGATCAATTGCTGATCTTCTGGCCGTGCAAACACAAAAGCCTTGACGCGTTGAAAGCCGCATGCATGTGGATTGCTATTGAACGAAACAGAAGGCGGTGAAAGAAGCAGAACCCGAGAGCGTCGAAACATCGCCGAAGATATCTGAAAAGTCCCGGAAGAGGTTTCGGCATGTTTGGCGTTGGCGGACTCCGTGAAGTCCGCTGACAACTATCCACGAATTCGAGGGTAGGACCACTCGCGCAAATCGTTGGAATCTCCCCATGTTCCCCTTGCCTCAGTCAAGTCGAAGGCCGAAATTGACGACAAGATGAATTTTCAAAATTCAAGGAGTTTCTTGGTCTTCTGGGTACTGGCTGCGTGTTACTTATTCGCGATATCGCATTCTTTGGTATTGGCCCAAAGCTTTATAATCGAGGTTGAGGGAATAACGGTAAGGAATTGCTTTCTTCTGTCTCGCTCACTTTTGGCCTTTCATTTCATCCAAATACAAGGAGTTATACAGAGTGAATATGTCTGAAAGTCATCCAGTCTCTCTCGAATCTCACCCTCAACTTGGCAGAGAGCCCACCAGAATGCCTGCAGGGTTCTGCCTTAAGTATCGGCACCGTATACGACAATAGCCCCATATTCAGCGGATTCTCCGTCCAAATCAAGAGCCATCATTCTTCTCAGAAGCTTTGTCTGGGGTCACTTGATGGCGTCACTAAAGTCTGGCCATCACAGACATACAGGCTCGCCGCGTCGACAAAACCCTTCTACGAACGTCGTGGCAGCCCAGAAGAGCCAACAACGGTCCACAGAAAGTTTGACTCCAGTGTATTCCACGAGTTGACGGGTGTCAATGAGCTGCATGCCCGGGGTATCACCGGCAGTGGTGTGGTCGTTGCCGTCCTAGACACGGGTCTCGATTACTTGCACCCAGGGCTCGGCGGCGGCTTCGGCCCTGATTACCGTTCGTACACCCCTATCTCATAGCCTTTTCCACGTCTCACCTTACCTAAAGGCAAAGTTTCAAAGACAGTCTCCACACTCAAGCCTGTGACTAATGTACACTGCCAACAGGCGTACGCTTTGGCTATGACTTTGTGGGCGACGGCTACCTGAATGGTGGCGAGCCCGTTGAGAACCCGGACCCATTCACCGAGTGCCACTACCACGGCACACATGTGTCGGGCATCATCGGCGGCAGACACCCGGAGGTTGGGTTCGCCGGCGCGGCCCCGGATGTCACGCTGGAGATGTACAGGTGCACTGGATGCACGAACCAGCCTATCAACTCCGAGGTCGTCATCAAGGCCGCGCTCATGGCCCATGGCCGGGGAGTTGACGTTATCTCAGCGTCCTTCATACTGGAGGAGGGCGCATATGCCGATGGTAAGTGAAAACCTGTCCCAGTGGATAGAGCACCGACTATTGGCGACTGGCCACTGAACATCATTCCGCAGATCCGCTCACAGAAGTCCTGAGCCGCATCGCTCAGCAAGGCCGTACGGTGGTGGTGTTTGCCGCGGGAAACTGGGGCTGGGCGGGCACCTTTTCTGTCGCAGCGCCAGCAGCAGCAAGAGGGATCCTCGTCGTGGGCGCCGTCAATGCCCAGCAGATCCACAGCTATGCCCCACGGGCACGCTACCAAGTGCTAAATGGCCAGGTCGAAGAATTCGCCTGGTCCCCTGCGCCACCGTCTCGCTTCCCAGAGTCCCTTCCATTGCGCGCCGTGACCCTGAACATCTCAGTTGAGGACGATGCCTGCAGCCCGTCCTCGCTCCCTTCGCCGAGACCGGATCTTCACGGCGTTGTCGTGCTTGTGCGGCGCGGTGGGTGTGACTTTGTCGACAAGATGGAGACTATCAAGGCCGCCGGCGCCGAGTACGCCCTTATCTACGACAATACGCCTGCCACGGACGATGACAGGCCCTGGTCACTAGTTGATGCGGATAACGCTTTTGATTTGCGCGGGATGGGCTTCGTCTCTGCATCCACAGGTGAGCGGCTCGTTGACCTGCTCCGTTCGGGCCAACAGGTGGTGATGAACCTGGATTCGAACTTCACACTGGCCCCTTTCATCTCGCCAACTGGCCCCAACACCTTTCCTCCTGGGCAGATCGCGCCGAGGGGCACCTGGGGACCGGACGGCCAGATGGGGCTCATACCCTCGATTTTGGCACCAGGGATCGGTATCATGTCCACATTCCCACGCTCCTGGGGCGGCTACAACGTACTCTCCGGCACGTCAATGTCGGCACCGTACGTTGCGGGCTGCGCTGCGCTGGTCCGGCAGGTCCACCCGGACATGAATTCAGCCGACATTGTGCGGCGTCTGATGGCCACCTCCCGACCCGTCAAGTTCCATGACGGCCGCGATGAGGGCGGCGAGTATGACTTCCTGGCCCCCACGTACAAGCAAGGCGCCGGGCTCCTGGACTGCCTAGCTGCAGCGACCACTACGACTGAAGTCAGCTCGTCACACCTGACTCCGGGAGACTCCGAGTTTTTCACAGCCGAGCATGATGTGCATGTCATCAATGCGGGTGAGGTTGAGGCTTGGTACCGGGTCTCGCATATTCCAGCAGCTTCAGTAGACTCACTGTCAAAGGACCGGGGACGGATTGTTCCCATGACGTTGGCTTACACCGATAATGTGGCCAGCGACGAGTTTCTCGAGACTCTGAGGCAGGAGCAGCACGTACAGTTGCGGATAGATCCACCACAAGAGGAGGTGTTCAGGTTGCCACCGGGGACGGAGGTTGCCATCCACCTCTCATTTGACATCTCCGGCTTCGCTTCCGAGCGGTGTCCCCTCTACGGCGGGTTTGTAGACATCCAACAAGTAGAATCTACCCTGGCCGAGACGGACGGACGGCCTAACACAACAATGGCACACCTTTCGGTGCCTTACGCCGGCGTGGCCTGTCGCCTGCGCGACGTGCCAGTGCTCCAGCCACAGTCCGTCAACCCCGTCAACTATACTTTCCTCACACCAGCTACATTGCGGGACCCACTTGGTGGCCCCTATGCCGCCGAAGCCATCAGGCCGTATCAAGTCTTCACAATACCCGGTCCAGAACAGCATGCGCTGTGCGCACTCGACCCCCAGTGTGAAGAGCAGCTTCTGCTGGAGAACGTCCACTTCCCCACAGTCAGCCTGTCGATGGCAATGCAGAGCCGCGCAGTGTCCCTGGACCTAGTGCCCTTGGCGCCGACCCAGCCCAGACAGGCAGGCCTTTACGGCTCGGCACGTGAGGCCCGCCCTGCCTTCGCGGCGGCCGCCACGACGGACCACCCGGGTGGCTTCAGCCGGGTCTGGACCAAGTACTTTGCCTTCCGTGGCCAGCTGGCCGGCGGGTCGTGGGCGCCGCCGGGGGACTACGTCTTCCGGGTGTGCGGAGTCCGAGCTTGGGACGAGCCGCGTGATCCGGCTGCATTTGGGGACTGCGTCACCACGGACCCGTTTGTTCTGCTGTACAGCAGCGCCGGTGGCGATGGTAGCGGTTCGGGGTCTTTTGCCACCCATGGTGGCAACGCCGACAATGATGATTTTGACTCCCTGTCTTTGGACTTGGAGGATCTGGATGTGTATTATTATATTGTCGTGGCATCCCTCAAGGCCCTTCTACTGGTATCGATATTTACCTGTCTGTTTACCTGTTTGAGTAGAAAGAGACGACAGCCTTGGCATCACGAAGCCGCCGGCAAGGGCAAAGGAAGCATGGCTGGTGAAACCATAGAAGGTTGAAGGCTGTTTTTAATATGATCCGAATGGATACGGGTGAACATGGAACGATGTTCACCTCCACTCAACAACGTGTGCTTCTTTCATAATTTCTTCGTCGGCTCTGAAAGATGAAGAGAAGTCGATTGGAGTGCTGGTAGTATCCGATCAAGCGCCTTAATACTATTTAAATCCATCCAGTTACCAAAATTTAAGGCATGTCCATGTGGTCCCCCCCCCCCCGACGGCTTGTATCCGGAATGGACGGTCAAGGAATCAGCACATAGTTATCCTGCTTCTGCACCAGCCGACTCTCTCAATTCGCCGTAATTTCCTACTATCCCATACTGGGTTGCTCCCCCACCCTGTTCTAACAGTGGCGCCAGCGGCATTTGCATCTAGACACAAGGCTCCCATATGTGGAGGCAATCCCGTGATACCGGCGTCAATTTTGGGGTTCGTTGGTGGGATTGCGCTTTCAATCATTTAAGAGTTATTCAATGACAATTCAAATGGGAAATTAATGGGGAGTGGACAGTCGCAGACCTCATTCGACATGTGTGGTAGACATGACGTGGTTGGACTTGATTTCGGCATGGATAGAAGTTCCACACTGACGAGGGCTGTACGACTAAAGAAACAGCAATGGTCAAGTTCAAATAGATATTCACAAAAGGAGTGTATTTAGATGCCCGTGCGTATTAAATGAGTGTCTGCTTGAGCACCACAGATGGGCATCAAAATCCCACGCAGCTGGGTTTAAAAGAGTGTGCCACCAACTTTTCGGGGTTTTTTGTAGGCCGGAGGACCTAGTTGGAGTTGAAAGATAGTGCCACTCATAATGTTTTCGTTTTCTTTTTCTTGTTTAGCCCCTCAGTGAGTACAAGTGCTGGCTCCACAGTGAGGACACGTGCTGGCTCTTCGACATTGCTCGCGCCAGTCCAGAATCCACCGGTCGGTTAGCGAAATTTCCTCGCTCCGGAATCGCTCGCGTCCCTCACTTGGCCAGCCCACAGGTTGATCGGCAGCTTGGTCGGCCCATCGCACCGTCTTCCGACAGGTACTCGGGCGGCTTGGCTTGTCCATGGCCGGTTCCTGCTGATGGTATGCTGGCTTTGGGGGGAGAAACACCGTGCGCGTGGAGTCTTCTGATGCGCATGATTCGCAGTCGTCTGCTCCATTGTCGGCGACGCGGTAATCGCACTGGTGGCAGGCGCATGGGCACTCTCCGAGCTTCACGCCCAGATTGCTCGCGATGACCTCGAAGTGCCTCTCAAAGTTCAGCCGGCGGAGGCCCCACTGCCTAGCGAATCCGGTGCGAGATTTTTCGACGCCACAGTCTTCCATGTACAAGACCTGACGCGACACAGTTGGCTGTCTGGGGCCGCAGTGCTGCGGCACGTCGGCTCCCTCTTCGAGGGGAAACGGTTGGAGCGACGAGGTGCCGGCGGTGCAATCTCCCCTTAAGCCGTGTCGTATGACCATTCCTGTGGGATTTCTAAGCGCCGCCGAATTAACGGCGGATGGGTTACGGACAAGAATGGGATTGTTGCAACGGCGACAGCTGAGAAGATGTTCGAAGACCACGACTGGAGCCATATTGAAGCTAGCGAACCTGGCAAGATTGAGTGCTGGAGGTATGTTGGTCGCCGCACATGCCGTCAAAGTAGGTACCTAGAAGTACTTACATAGGGCTGATTGAGGGAACGGGGCGAGTTGAAGAAATGGGGGGAGAGGAAGAAAAGGGGGGGAGGAACGAAAGTGTGTGGTGCGCGAGAAGAGTTTCACCGGATCATGCTGCGTTTTTCGAGTGCTTTATATATGCACATGGAATACCAAGTTTTTGGACTCAAACGAAAATAGAATAAAAGCTTTATGTGCGATGCCGACAAAACGTACTACGTGCGAGTACAAAGAAACCGAGCAGCCCCTGTAGTGAGGATTTTGTCAACTGACAAAGGCTCGCAGATATTTTTTTTAATTTGAAGCCTCGTGACAATGCTCTCGTGCAATGGCTCGCTGCTGCATCGAGGATTAATTGGCCATCACAAAGGGCAAGATCTCCTTTTGTTTCTCTGTGGATTGAACGGAAGTGGGCAACCCGACAGACAAAGTGTTGCACTACGACCCTCGACGATATCTCATCAAATTCTCTCTAACTACTTTGAGAAAGAGGAACGGTGCACTCACTGGTGGGTAGCCGTTAGCTGGGAGGACCCTCCCTTGAGATTATGCCGAAGAATGCAGTAATGAAAGTATCAAGTATCATGGTCAGTTAACTAACTAATTACACCATCATACACGGGTGCGACCAATCTTCAGTCCATCTACAGCGTGCGCAGCAGCACATTCCAAAGCCCAGCCAAAGCACCGGGCATACCATCCCTGCGCCCAGTAGCTGAGCTCGATACAATGCGGCGCGCCCTTGACCAAACTGGCGTCGACCCTCTGGCTGCTGCTGAACCCACCCGCAAACTCCCTGACGTGTTCCTCGGTAGCCAGCCATAAAGCATCTTTCTCCGCGATCCCGATCATTACCGGGACCTTGACCGCTCCGCAGAGCCGTCGCCACTTCCCATCGGCCCAGACGGCTTTGTAGTCAGCGATCTCGGCGTATGGCATGGGGTTGTTCAACCGCTTTGTCTGCTCGTAGATGGTCTGGTCAACGGTCTCCTTTGTGAACATGCGTGCATCCTTCATGTCCGCCGGCAAATCCCTGTACTCCTGGGGCGGGTCTGGCGAGGTTTGAGCATTGCTTTGCTCCACGACATGGGCAATGCTCTGGCTCCCAAAACCGGACATGGTCAGACCGGAGAGCGGGTATGCCGGTGTCTCTTCCTGCGACCGCTCCCGGGCATGCCATCCCGCCAGAATGATGGCACTGGGCGTCGCTAAGCTGTGGCAGTGGAGGACCATGCTTCCGCAACCCTGGCCGTACTCCTTCCACACAGTGGGTAGTATGTACTTGTGGAGCTGGACAGCTAGTTCCTCGTGGTAAGTTGTACCCTCCGGGATGGGATAGAATGAGGATGTGTCCTGGTATAGGGGACGGTCGATAGCGACCACCGGCACGCCGAGGCCGTTGCTGCACAGAGAAGCAGTGTGCTTGGTGTCAGCGTCGAAGTACGTAGAGCTGTAGCTACCGCCATGGATGGCAATAAGTAAAGGCCGCCTGCTATCATCCAACGCTGTGTATGCCGGACTATACGTGTCCGGGTTGCAGTGGTGGCCTGATAGAGTTCCGCCATTGGGGAGGGATGTTTTGAACGCTTGCATTGTGAGAGATAGGTCGCCAGTCACTCGGCAAAGATCATTTATGGCTCGGAAGGCCCAACATCGCTTTCAAACCTTTGCGCTCGTGCGAATTTTATACGTCAATCGGAGAGTCGCTTACGTCGACACCTATGCACCTATCGATCCTACACATGTCAGCGCCTAACGAAACTACGAGCGCCGGCTGATGTTGTAGGCGTGAGTAGCCGGATGCAGCTAGAGACACAAAGCAGGCGCGGGCCTCCCTGCTGATAATCGGGCTTCGGCACTCCGATGGGTTTCACAAGCTGGCGGCTAGGAAGGAGTCTGCACGGTTGGGTGCCTGTGTCCCTCGACACCAGAAAGTCAGCGTATCGTCCCTTTTTAACACGCTGGCCTACGGTGGGCGTGGGGTTTTGACGTCTTGACCTCGGAGCAAAAGTGAAGGCGGAGCTGTCTGAAATTAACAGCATCTCCGAGTGGTTGCATTTGACCCGCGAGCTCGGAACCGACGGCACCAATAGGGTCGGCACTGATTCGGATGTTTTGGCATGTTTTCGACGTGGCTTTCACCAAGGCGATACCGATCAGACATTATCCACGGGCATACGTAAGCTCCCCCACTGGGCCATTTGGATGCAGAGAGAAAGAAGAGGCGATCCGGCAAGCACCGAGTCTTCATCACCGAGGCTAAAACTTCTCCAATCTTGATTTAACCGATGATCAGCCAGCAAGGTTGTGGCTGATCGACAGGAGGGCTCTCCGCCTCTAGACTTGACTGTCCTATCCAGGGCAACCTCCCCGTGTGATCGTAGAAGCGAATCAAGATGGGGCATTACGATAGCATCGGGTTGTGGCGGAATGATCCGTCGGCTAAGACGACAATAAGGGCCTCTCGGAGATGCTGACGTCTGTCCAATTTGGTCGGACAAGCGAGCAAGGGGACAAACCCAGCTGGCGCCCTCAACCGGAAACACTCCTCTGCCCTTGCCCCTTTTCAACCTCGCCAGCAGCTTTTCGATTTGATCGATGTTTTTGGGCACTCCACTCTCTTGACGAAGTTTCGAAACGGTTCATGCGAGCAAGAACGTTCATCCGGGGTTCGGCTGTGGGCCACGGCGCCCAATAGGCGGAGACGGGCGCCCTGGCAGGAGTGGCCTGAAACAAAAGACCAGTGCTCAATTTAAACGCGACGAGGCGCTGCGTCCACACGGGCGATGCAGTGGGTTCACCAAGCGCCAAGGAGCCAATTGACGGTGCTCCGATTACTATTCGGAGACTGGCCGACGAGTCAGGTTGGCACGTTGTTTCCAGGGGCTCGCGAGACCCAGAACTCGGCGGGGCTTGTTCGGCGCCCCTCAAAATCACCCTCGGCTCTTCCAGTGCCTTGCGTGCCCGCTGCTCAGTGCGTGTGTGTCCTGTTCGCCATGGCAGGTTAATTGTATGCCAAGAGAACTAAGCCTAGATCCCCACGGGTGGATCATCCTCAGCCTCCTCTTGCCGCATTCGGTCACTCTACCCGGAATCTACAATACCCCATTGGCCCAGGGGAGGGGAGCCGTGTCTGTTTTCCCCTTCGAAGATCTCCCCACCCATCGGGGTTATCCTCGAAAGCAGGGGCCTGAACTTGGCCTTGACGACCGGAGCCTCAAGGTCAAGGGTCTCTCGTCACAAACAAACAGCCGCCACTTGTGATGAAGGGCTGGCGAGGTGGGCCATCGTGACCCATCGCAGAGTGCCGGCGACAGCACTGCTTATGGGGCTGTTTCTTTTTCCCCTCGTAGACTGCCGGGCCGGGCCCGACTGCTCGGATCAGGGGCTTGATGGAGGGAGAATAAAGGCAAGGGAGAGTCGTCCTCGTGCATCTGCCAAGACTCTCTTTCCTCCCCCATCTTCTCATTCTTCTTCTCGTGCTTCGTTGCTGGGTTGAACCACCACGTTCTTTTCTCTCGAAGTCATTCTTTCCTTCGAAGACATTCTTTCCAGTGGCAGTGCCACATTCATTCCTTGAAACCCTCCCTTCATCCCCCCAAACCGTTCATCCAAGCGATATCCGAGAAGCTTGAAGCCTTGGAATCGAGAATAGCAAAGCCGGAACCCAAGACACATAAAATTGAGGGTCCAAGTATTCACAGAAACACACAGAATGGTCCCACGATCACTCCTGGCCACGGCCGCTATGGCCGCTGGCGTCATGGGTCAGCAATCGACCACATACACCGATGCCAGCTCCGGCATCAAGTTCTCGTACTACGAGAAGACTGGCTGGGGGTTCGGTCTGGCTCTCCCGGAGAACCCTGAGGCGGGCGGTGACTTCATCGGCATCCTGCAGTCCAACACAATCGAAGGCTACGCTGCCGTCTCCCTGGGCGGTCCCATGGCCAACTCCCTGCTCGTAACCGCCTGGGCTGACGGCGACAAGATGGTCGGCTCGCTGCGCAAGGCCACCGGTTACACCAACCCCAGCCCAATCACCGATGAGTCCATGGGCATGTACGAGATCTCCACGGGTACCGCCATCAACTCCACCGGCTGGCAATACACTTTCCTTTGCAAGGGGTGTATCACCAACGGTACTGACTCCTTCACCGTCAACGAGGAGGCCGACGTCTTCGGATACGCTCTGTCAAAGACTGCCCTGACCGACACCAGCGACGCGTCCGCGACCCTCAACTACCACGGTGCCGCCTTCGGTGAGTACAGCCACAGCCTTGCTGATGCCAAGTCTGCCGACTACGAGACCTGGGCCGCTCTGGCCTCCAAGACCGCGAGCGGTTCGGTAACCGGCGGCGCGAGCAACTCCACGACTGGTGGCAGCGCCCAGAATGTCACCACCACCACGAGCAACTCCACTTATGACTACATCGTGGCTGGTGGCGGTGCTGCCGGTCTCGTCGTTGCTGAGCGTCTCGTCGAGTCCGGCGCCTCGGTGCTGCTCCTCGAGCGTGGTGGTGCTTCCACCTACTCCACTGGCGGCGACGCTGTCGTCTCTTACAACGACACCATCACCCAGTACGACGTCCCCGCCATGGCCTACTACCTCAGCACAGCCGACGACACCCAGTACTGCCTCGACACCGCTTCCATGGCCGGCTGTCTTCTCGGTGGTTCCACCATGGTCAACGCCCTGATGTTCGTTAAGCCCGCCGCGCATGACTTCGACGACAAGTGGCCCACGGGCTGGAAGTGGTCCGACGTCTCCTCCTCGGCCGATGCCTTCTACGAGCGCAGCCCCGGCTACATCCTCGAGAACGGCACCGGTGTCGACCAGGACGCCTTCAACATCATGTCCGGCTTCCTTGAGAAGCAGGGCTGGTCGCAGACCAACGCCCTCGAGAGCCCCAACGACAAGCAGAAGGTCTTCTCTCACCCTCCTTGGCTGATCCAGGATGGTCTCCGTGGCGGCCCCATCCGCTCGTACCTCCCCCTCGCCCAGGCCAAGAGCAACTTCAAGCTGTCCCTGAACACTAAGCTTGTCCGCGTCGTCCGCAAGGGCTCCACCGCCACCGGCGTCGAGGTTGAGCTGTCCAACGGCAACCGCCAGATCATCAACCTCACCTCCGGCGGCAAGGTCGTCCTCGCCGGAGGTGCTCTGTCCACCCCCCGTATGCTCATCAACTCCGGCATCGGCCCCAAGGAGCAGATCCAGACCGTCAAGAGCGGCTCCGCCAAGGTCACCCTCCCCGACGAGGCCGACTGGATCGAGCTCCCCGTCGGCCAGAACCTGCAGGACCACCCCATCTTCACCGTCAGCCTGAAGGTCAAGGACGGCCTGGCGGCCCTGCCCAGCACCGCGTTCACCGCCCCCAACGCGACTGTCGTCTCCGACTTCAACACAAAGTCCACGGGCCTGCTCGCCCAGTCCGGCCAGCGCATCAACATCTGGACCACCGTCGAGTCCGACGAGGGCGAGACGTACTACGTCCAGGGCACCATCAACGCCCCCGCGGCAAACACCATCAAGGTCAAGGTATACCTCACGCACGGCATCACCACCACCGGCGCCATCGGCATCACCTCGTCGGGCGCGACCGAGATCACCACGCAGCCCTACCTGACCACCGCGGGCGACAAGAGCGCCATCCTCAACTGGATGAAGCAGCTCGTCGAGATGGTCAACGCGGCCGACTCGCCCTTCGCCCTCAACTCGACCGCCGAGGCCCTCATCGCCGAGGACAACATGACCACGGGCTCGCACTTTGTCGGCACCGCCCGCATGGGCGCCTCCAACGACGGCACGTCCGTCGTCGACACCAACACCAGGGTCTGGGGCACCGACAACATCTACGTCGTCGACGCCTCCATGCACCCGGACCTGCCCACGGGCAACACCCAGGCCATCGTCATGGTCGCCGCCGAGCACGCCGCCAAGGCCATCCTCGCCGACTCCACGGGCGCCGCCTCCACCTCGGCCGGCGCCGCCTCCGGCTCGTCCTGCAAGCGCAGACGCTCCGCCGCCAGGAAGCTGTAGGCGGCTTGATTTTAGGTAGCACGTAAAGTGGGGTGTGGTGGAGCGCGAGATCGCTCATATGTTTCTATGTACGATTTTGGGGTCTTGCATAGCGTTGGAATCCGAGACGAGGAAACGTCTTTTCAGTGTAAATATCTGGCTTTTATTCGAAGACATATCAGATCAATTGTATCGTGTACAAACAACACCAGTCCGTATTGATGCTCCGGTGGTCGAAGGCAGACAGACCCCTGGACGGGCTTGTACAGTGGCAGCTACTTACTGGTGGCACCAGTGACGCATACCTACCTCTCCTGTTCCGATACTGAGTCGCTCGGCGAAATGCGGTCTTAGGGGCGAATGCCTTGCTCGTCCAGTGCCTGACGGGTTGGATCCTCTGTCACTGCGTCTTGGAGCCTAGTTACTCAATCGTCTCCGCCGTTTCGTCAGTCCGCCCAAATCGTGCGCGCATGCCTCGATCGTCCGGTGCGTTGCTGCACAAGGAGGTTATTTGCTCATCGTTCCCATCGTCACGGAGCACGGATGATGCGAAGCGGTTCCCGGCGTCCGCTATTCGCCACGTGCGTGGAACACAAGCCTGCCAGTGCACTGTCGCCCAACACTCCATGGCATCCTGTGTTCCTTCGGACAATGGCCGACGGCTGCTATTCCGGGACCATACCGGCTGTGTCTCTGGGTGCTGCCAGCCGGTGGGTCCCGGGCCGGGTCCTCATATCTTTCTCGGATGCTGGTGGCCATCTCCGGGCGACGTGTTGCTGACAGACAGGTTGGATTGGGCTCGCCACTTCCAGGTCGATAGCCCGGCTCGCCTAACCACAGCCCCTGACATGGCATGAACACCCAGTCGTGGACTGTCACACATTCCCCGGGGAACCACGCGCTTGGCACGTGCAGCCAATAAGGCCAGACGATTCTCAATTCCGAAGTATGGTTCGTCGTTATTGGCAGCATGAACCTCATCGTTGTGTTCCTGGGCTCCCTCGGGATCACTTGCAAGTGGCCGTCTTGAACTGAGGCCATGCCAGTGACAGGTCCCGGGTCACCTCACCCTTCCACTGTCATGTCTCTACAACGCCAGTGGTGTGTGATTCGCGCGTACACGTCAATTATTCTATGTGATCACCCACGGGCTTCATCATGTGCGCGGCCGCAAATCCTTGGCGGATGTTGAGACCTATTGGCGAGGCGGGCACGAGGGTTCCGGTAGCAGTAGCTTTGTTGTGCTGTTGTACGAACAGAAGTTTGTCCGGAAGGAGCTCGGTGGGGTGATCGGGTTGCTATCCCGCTTCGGCATGCCGCAGCTGTCATGTTGTAAGGACATCTGTTGTGAGGACATGTGTGATCCCATGTGCTTGAACTTCCATGTAGACCGGGTTCAGAGGCGGTCCATGCTAGCAAAGATGCGCCGTCGTGAGAATGTGCTGGCCGGGCCAACCGAAGTTTACCCTGGTCGCAGGTTGCTCTGACGAGTATAAAGAGCCGGCTGATCATGTGCGGATTGGAGTGTCTGAGGAATCGAAGATATATCAGTTGCGCCATGCCAGCTCGGAGCGATGCATAGGACGATCTTGTCTCCAACTCAACCGATATTCACTTGATTATAATCTTGCTCTTGATCAATGTGAGATCAACACTCCGAAACACCAAAATGTGTCTCACAGGCTGCCAGGCCCTCGAGATGGTCAATACTTCAGCCGCCTTCGGATTTTCCAACCTTTCCCAGCCGGGTCGCGATCAAACCCCAGCTGGCCAGGGGGCCCACGGGTTCTCCTCGCCGCCAAAGCCTCTCTCGGAGCCCATGGCTAGCTGGCTCCGTGAGCCTGTCGAAGACGGATCGTGGCACGGTTTTGTCGCACCGCCGTACTCGGTCCCAGAGGATGTGCCTCTTGGGAACCGCAGGCCCGCCACTCCGAGTGACACAGGAGCAACTGCGGGAGGAGAAAAGAGGCGGGCCGAGGCTCGCTGAAGCGTCGCTGATGACGCCCGTCGTACGGACATCGTTGCAACTTTTCAGGGGGTGGGAAGGGGGGGGGTTGATTGTACAACGAGGAAAGTTTCGGTTAAGTTGGCGGTGGACCAATGTACAGAAATCTGCTATCTTTGGCACCTTTACCTTGCGCTCGGGTTCCACGAAAGGGCGAGGCGATGCCACCAATGTCGGCCTTCCAACGAGGCATAAACCAGACCACATCGCGAACTGGAGGCACGCTCCGAACTGCTTGTGTCAATCACCCAGGAGGTGAAAGCTTGTTTGTCTACTGCAGGGAGGAACCTTCGCTTAATCGAACCACCAGATTCGACATCTCTTTCAATGTATCTGTTGATCACCTTCGCTTTCCGATCTTTCCAAAAGTTCAGCTCGGGGTACAGCTGCAGGTGCAGACCTTCATTTTCGAAACGACAGCCTGAAGGAGAAGTTCTACAATTCATGGGTATCTCGCCATATAATCAGTAGAAATGCTGCCTGGTAACACATTGAAGTGTCATCCAGTAGATGTTATGTCCCCCGTGAGCAGTCGACAAGCAAGGCATTGTTTGCCTGTCAGCGCCAGTCCATAACGGGCCACCGACGTTGCTGGTTCAGTGAGAGAAGCAGTTGTCCGATGTGGTGTGCTACCGGCCAGATGTCGGCTCATTGAAACACAGTAGCGTCGCTGCTCGAGAGCCATCCATCGTCAGATCGCTCCGTTGCTTGTCCAGTATCATGTTCCAGGGACTTCTGTCGTCTTCCGGCAAACCAAACATTGACCAAGGGGAAATGTTCGCGTTCGACAGGAAGCCGGACTCTCACCCGGCGCAAGCCGCTGTCACTGTGGAATGGTGTGCATTAGTGGATGTGAGAGAATCATGGTCCACAAGGGGGCGCATCAAATGGCGAGATGCATCAGACACAAAGCTGCCCATTTGAGCAGGATCTGTTGTTAATATGCGAGATGATCCCACAGCATGCAGCCTTTTTCGCTTCGACATGCCACTGCAGTTTCGATTGGTTATCCACCGGGCGTTGAACGTTGCTATCGGGGTCCTGCTGCCAGGCTTGTGTGCTAATTGGGTTTATTGTCTTCTTGCTTCCTGTGGCACGAGATCCTGCGTCCTTACACGACAGACGTCGAAATATTCCGGACCCGAAAAAATGGCGTGATAAGTCTATCGTTGTTTGGGACAGAGAAACTCAAAATCTTTCCTACGGGCAAAAGAAAAGTTGCCGCGAGAGGCGCGTCACTCGATCGAAGATTTGTGGCCCGATTTACAAGTAAGCTCTCTTCCTGGCTCGTGTCCTTAGCCTTCTACAGGGCACGTGGCAGCTTGACGGACCCTGTTGCCCTGTCATCGATCAGCAAAAGGGAAGGCATGCTTCTCCCGTCACACAGATTGACTAGCTGAGATACCGCTGGTGCTGGTCTGACCGGGAAGGGCGTGGAACAGTTCGTGTGTCGAATTGACGATGTTGCCAAGAATCGACAGCACAGCGTGCGTGATAACAGACAGCCGAGGCCTGTTTCCCGCGTGCTCGCGTAGAGCCTGCGCGAGTTGCAGATGATCACACGGATCCTTTTGTCCAGCACTCGAGCCACATCACCAGAGCCAGCCACCAGACATGCCGGCTGATGTCGATGGTGTAGCGCACGTGTGAGTCTTGTTGCACGGATACGAAACGAGGCAGCGGGCTCGTGTGCATCGGTATCCCGAGGTACAAGCCACCGGCGTTTGGTATCCTTGGTCTGCCTGAATATGGTACGTGGACCGCTTCGACAAGACTGAAACGATAACGAGCCATCGGCATATCTTTTGAGAGATTGCGATCACAAAGTCTCGAAAACTACTGGGCCAAAGAAGCATGGTGGTTCCAGACCCACCTCCAGCATCGCTTCTGCATTGCATATGAAAGCAGCACACCCTGGCAATGCTCTCAGAAGGGTAACATAAATAGAACGAGGTCTAGAACGGAGGCACGGTGCATAACGTATGCAGGTCAGTGGCAGCGATCGTACTGTTCGGCCACGAGAGCCGCGTCGGAATGCGACTGGATTTGGTAAAGACTGCAGGGAAGCTTGGCAGAGTTAATTGATTGTCGGGGCTCGTTGTACGTAAAAGACTTCCAAGAGACTTGTCGTCCTCAAACACACGGAAAAATAAGGCAGAACACCTTCCCTGCTTCGCGATGTGTTGCCAGGCTAGAGAACTGTAGGTGACGCAGAGCTCTACTGCCGAAAAATCGTATACGCACTGGAGAGGAAATTATACGCGGAGTGGGGGCCGGAAACTGATTTTGGGGGCACTGTTCTAAGGTGTGTGGTTGTTGAAGGGTGACGTCTCACCGAGATTGGTAAGTGCATGAACTTTTTCGACCCTTGTAGGACAGCCGATTCGCCGAGGACATAAGAAGCGGTGTAGGTGGAGGCCTTCTCGGGCGCGACTGATCGCGTAGATACCGTTGCCTCACCAGAAGCGAGGTTGTGGCACTTGCGTTGCCACCATGGGAGTCGTAGCCGAGATCCTGCAGGAGGCCGAAGAAGCTTGTGTTGGAGCAACCGCCTCATTGGATTCGCTCGCCATAGCGCCATGCTGCTAAGGCCGAAGCTGAATGAGTGTGGCGACGAATCTCAACGGTTCGCCATTCGTACGACTTCGCCCGCAAGTCGGCAGCTTGTCTCGTGGCAGCTTGCTCATGAACACTCTAGGGGGAACAGTGGGGGCCTAGACCCAAGTGCGTTGCGGTCTGGAAGTTTAAAACCATGGCTGCTCTCGAATCTGGGTATCTTGCCTCGCCAGATTCTCAGACCTGTCTTTGTTGGCAATCCAGCGAAAACTGAAATTAGCAATTCTCTTTCGTCCACAATGGAGAAGGTTAGGTAACGCCATGCCCAGCTTGTACAAGCCAAGTGTCTGCTAATCGTTCATACGTGAGGTAAAGAACACCGTCGTCGTCCGCTCACACACCGTAAATGCTGACGCCCCGAGCCCGCATGGTTGTCTACTGTCGAGGTGTCTTCGGAGCGATTGCCTGCATTTGGATCCTGGGAGGTGTCAGACAGTCAACCCCAGGAGCCCGATGGAGGGAGTTCGTGACCAAGAACCGATGGCCATATGGCGCGCGAGGCGCAACGCAGTGGCAAATTGATGGTACCGAATATCCTAATGCCATCGAGTGGACGAGAGTTACACATGGGTAGAATCTGGGTCAGAAGTGCTCGGTTGGAGGAAAGCTCTGCGTCAACGGCCTGGTTTGAGCTCTTTCGGTCACTCGTTATCTGACATGAAGTGCGTTGGGGGATCAAGAATGCGAGAGTAGCGTTCCAGAGTAGTGCTGGCACTCGGAACAACGTTATCGACCCCATCCCGGCTATGTTTGCCATAGGCTCAGTGTGGACAATGGGCAGATTTGCAACGATCAGTGTACGCATTTATTAAGGGTATCTGTCTCAGCGTCAGCGAGCTTGTTCACAACCTTTTACAGCAGAGGGGGAGCACGAGTGGAAGGGAGAGAAATCAGTTTGTAGGTTTAATATCATTCGAGCAACTCGCGCTTCAAATACTATCATAGCAAACAATGCTAGCATCATGGCAGAGCTCAACGGCAGGAAAGAAATTGTGGACAAGGAAATGAGACTCCTTACCATTTCGTAGGCTGCCAAACGGAGCCAGGTTCCGGATGTCAGACATGCCAGTGTATCACAGCTGGGACGGATTTGAAAGCCACGTAGCTCCTTGGTGTCAGAACTCTTTGTCTGTTTTCTTCCAACCGGCCAAGGCTCCGACCTGGCTCAAGCCATTCCTCACAACATCCACCAGAGCCTTGGCCATACCCTGTGCCCTCCTCTTGCTCCCGTCGCCACTCGCTGCCGCAGCGGGGTTCTCGAAAGGCAGGACATTGTCGCTGGCGCTGAGGCTGACGAAGAGCGCAAATGGGACGAGCCACACACATATGCCAAAGTAAGAAGCGATCTCGCTGAACGTAGGCATGTCATCGGGTGTTTCGTAGTAGTTTTGGTAGGCGCTCTTCTGCTTGGCGGAGAAGTGCTTGTACCAGACGAAGTGGTTGATGAGGACGAGAACTGCCAGGTCATCAGGGTCAGCCTCCAGACCGCCGTAGAGAATGGGAGCAGGGCTAGCTCCTACCGCAGGATGTAATGAATAAAGGATCCGTCAGAGTGACGAACGGGAACCTCCGCATGTTACCCAGGTAGACAACATGGGAGACGATCCCAAACAGGGTGAGCCAGAAGGGGAACCTGTCCACGAGGCATAGTAACAGTTGAAGCGCGATGATGGCGTAGATGAGCTGTGTCAAGAGCCGCTTTGATATGACGGTGTGCTCCTCGACAAGCTCGGAAAGGTAGTAGAGACCCGACGCTGCAGGGGGGGCCAGTCCGATGTTAGCCTCAGAGAGCTCCAGAGTTGTGGTGCAATTCCTGGGAAAGGAGGGACTTGCCGATGGCCAGCGTCAGGAAGCAGAAGCCCACGATGGAGCCGAGGATGCCGACTAAGGGTAGAATCCACATCTTGAAGGCCTGGCGGGGACAATCATGGACCGTGGACGGGATGTGTCTGTTTGTTTGCAGGAGGAGGTCGAGTGACGTTGGCCGCCCGCCTCATTACCACCGTGTTCTCAATCTCCAGGGCTGGCAAATCGCGTCGAGCTCAACTGCTCCCTTCCCTGCCAGAGCCAAGTGGCCCGAGCTTCGATGGAGACCCCAGAACGCTGGGCTTGGGGCGATAACGGGTTATCGATAACGATAACGGAACAGCCCACTGAAATTTCAACGACACCAGCACCGACGAAGTGGACGATCACCGTATTTCCAGCCTCTCGAAGCATTGGACCGGGCAGCATAGCTCTATGGAACGTACGAATCTGCAGCCGTACTCTTGACCTCGCATCAACTCCGGTTCACGACCATCTGGCACCATGTCGCGGCCCGAGGATACCCTGTGAGCTCGCATATGCCCCTCGCACTCACCGAGCAGAACGTCACTGACACCGATCTTGTCTGCAGCGCGGCCGATGTCCACTACAATGACACCGAGGCCCGCAAGTACACCACAAGCAGCCGTATCCAGAACATCCAGGCCTCCATGACACGCCGGGCCCTGGAGCTCCTCGACCTCCAAGAACCATCCTTCATCCTCGACGTCGGCTGCGGCAGCGGCCTGTCGGGCGAGATCCTGACCGCGGAGCCCGAGGACCAAGGCGGGCCCCACATCTGGGTGGGCATGGACGTCTCGCCATCGATGCTGGACGTGGCGCTGCAGCGGGACGTCGAGGGCGACCTGCTGCTCGCCGACATAGGCCAGGGCGTGCCCTTCCGCGCCGGCACCTTCGACGCGGCCATCAGCATCAGCGCCATCCAGTGGCTCTGCAACGCCGAGAGCAGCGAGATGAGCCCCGAGGGGAGACTGTCGAGGTTCTTCAACGGGCTGTACGCGAGCCTCAAGAGGGGCGGCAAGGCCGTCTGCCAGTTCTACCCCAAGAACGACAAGCAGAAGCAGATGATCACCCAGGCCGCCGTCAAGGCGGGCTTCGGGGCAGGCATCCTCGAGGACGACCCAGACACCAAGAACGTCAAGCTGTACCTGGTGCTCACCGTTGGCGGCGGCGGCGGCGACATCACGGGCGTTGTCAGGGGCTTGGACGGCGTCGACGTCCAGGACTCGAGGAGGCAGGGCAAGACCGGCAAGGGCAACATCAAGAAGGGCAGCAAGGCTTGGATCGTCAAGAAGAAGGAGCAGATGGAGCGCAAGGGCAAGATCGTCAAGGCCACTTCCAAGTACACTGGAAGGAAACGGCGGGCGCAATTCTGAGTACTCCCTTTGATCCCACTCTTATCCCACAACATCATGGCCTATTTGTTGATTCTGCATGGTATGGCGTTTATATGGGTCCGGCTACTGGCCTATATTGGTTTTACTTGCTTTAATGTTAAAGATACCCTCGGTCGTCCTTCGATTTGGTCTCCTGTGCTTCTTGCCATGATTCGCTTCAACCATCTGGCCTGCAGCCATTTATCTTCCTATTTCAACCGCACTCCCCGCGGACAGCATACTGCCAGGCACAACGGAAGTGCCCTGCCAAATGCATATGTATAAGGGCTACCGCAATAGCCCATGCGCGACAGCCAGCCGGGTTGTGCAAGAACCTGCGCCATGTGTATTTGGACCTACAGCCAGGCTGTCCAGCGAAAAGCTGAGTCACGCAATTGAGAGCTGGTTATTATCGTCAAGACTATTGTCGATGTTGTGCTGCAAGTCTTTCTGGGCTGCCAAGGTTCCAACGCGTCATTCTTTAACTCAAGGCTTCCGATACTGAGACAGCTGTTCTATTATAATTATTTCAGATGTATTTCATATCACAGATCCAGTCCATCTGCACAGACCCTCTTTGTATTCCTTCGGTATCAAGTACTTGTTGACTTGATACGAGATTCTCTCACTTGAGCTCTGTCCTGACAGTGCCAGGAGACTCTGCCTGAACTCGAGAAGCCGAGCTGTAGTCTCTCCATTCTTTGAGGCGCCTGGCCAACACATTTTCCTTGATAATCTTTATTCTTCAATCCTTCATCACGCCAACAGTCCTGGCATTGAATCACCTCTTATTATCTGCGCCTGTAGTATAGCTGGTTGCAGAACTCTGCTGAGTAAATACCTAGGTACCTAACCCATATCGAAGGCGCTTGGGCCCAGCCTCGACTTATGTGCACAATATTTCGTTTGTCTCTGCCCATTTGCTTCTGTTGCATGGCCAAGTTGCGCTGGTAAACAATGAGAAAGCGAATCACAGCACTAGACAGACGCCTTGCAAGATGTAATCCAGTGGCGCATCTTCATCTCTACTGTTCAATTTCAATCTTTTCTGTTCCTCTTCCATCTCTTTTCTAGAATTTCACCGCTCCTCGCAATCCATCAATTTCTTACAACCTGAAACATTCACCTCCGTTCCTGTTACGCGCGCTCCCGACAGTCCAAGCTCATCACAATGGCAGGTCAGAAGCGATATAGCCCAGAAGAGAATCGGGAGTGGTGGGCGAGCCTTACCCCCGGCGATCGTGAATTCTTTTTCCGTGAATGGCTTCGGGCCAAGGCAGAAGTGGAGGCCAAGCAGTCCCAAGACGAGGTCTCCCAGGCGCTTGCCTACGCCATGGCCAAAGCAGTGGACAACAGCTTGGTTGTCAGTTTCCTACCCCAAAGCCTCTGTCACTCAACTCCACATCCACCATAGTGGTACTGATACCCACATGGCCACTGAGCTGATGCTGACAATAAAACTTGATAGAGCCCTGATTCGTACACTCACAGAGTCTTCACCCCGCACAGAGTCTTCACCCCGGAGGAGATCGCCGAGCACGAGCGGTGGCGGGAAAGGGAGTTATACGGGCCGCCAACCCCTCCCAGAAGGTCGCGTGATGGTTCTTCTATGGTATTTATTACCTAGTCACTTCAGCTGCTGTGGGAGAACAAGAGACTCGAGCACTTCCAGTACTCAATTCTGACTGATGTTTGTCTTCCCTCAGATCACCAGCACTCGCCCTGCCACTGCTGGAGAAGAGGGCACAGAGAAGGATACCGCGGAGGACAACGTGGACGAGAGACCGCCAGATATAGGCAAGGCTGAGGATGGCCCCCCTCCCAGAAAGAAGTTCAAGTACGATCACACGACAGGCCGTCTGAGGGAAGTTAAAGTGGATCCCACCAAGCAGCCTGCCCAGAAGCCTGGCCAGCAGCCTGGCTTTCCCCCTCCCAGACCCAAACCAGAGCCATACAGACCAGAGCCCGAACCGGCCGGGCCTGAGCCGCAGCCAGCCAGAGAAAATCCGGATTCCTTTGACGAACAAGCCCTTACATCCAAACTGGCCACACTTCTCAAACCTGCCGAGAATCCTGACTATTCTCGCATAACTGAGGACTCGATACGCGCCTTTCGCAGCCACACCGAAGCACGCCGAGCAGCAGCCAGACTGAACGGCTCTCAAGGACAATCAACAAACACAGCCCACACAGTGAAGTCCCCAGGGCCCCCTCCCTCTCCAGATGCTTGATTGACACCGCTGACTCGTCGGCCCAGGTCGACCAGGAGACCATGGACAACAACAACAACACCGTCGGCGAGAACGAGGCTGCAGGCTCAGACAGGTCTGGGCGTCATCCTGGTGCCTCTGTTCCAGCTTCGGGTCCCGTCTCTGCCTCCGGTCCCTCCTCTGCCTCCACTGCAGCTCCCGACGTTGCCGTGGCTCCCGTCGTCAACAACTCCCACGACGTTAACATGTCCGGCACTGCCAACGAGTCTGCCTCTGTCGGTCAGCGCTTCGACGAGCAGCTCGCTCAGCGCCACACTGCTCGCCTGGCCACCATCAACTCCGAGCTGGACCAGGCCCTTGGTGACCTGCCGGCCCGCATGGCTGCCCAGCGTGCTCGTCTTCGTGCTCGTGCCCGGGAGAACACTGGCGGCGTCCCTGCCAACCCTGCTTCCGGACAGGGACCTGGTGCATACCCTGGTGCGGAGCAGCTGGAGGCGTCCCTGAATGACGCCTTCATGGACGATTCTCCTGGCAGTCCCGGCTCTGGTTCCGAGAAGAAGTAGTCTCCTGGAAAGGGAAAGAAGGGCCAGCGAGGCGCCTTGGGGTTTGATGGACATGCAGAGTCCAGGTAATTGAGGTGCATGGCGGGATGAGCGTCTTTCTTGCTTGGGGTCTGATCTTTCAGCACGGCGTCAGGCGTTTCTGCAGCCCTGGACATGCTCTTGGCGTGTCCTTGCAAGGTCTTACTTTGGGGGTAAAATGCAAGTGGCTTCTTTCCCTATGGCATATTGAAAAGAGCGCTCCTTGGGACGGCATCAAAGCATTCATGAAAAGAGGCTTCTCGGTGCTGCATCACTTTCTGAAGCAGCTAGTCCTGGAGGACGGTAATAGACAACACATTTTCAATCAACGCCTTGGTATTTGTTGTGAGGTGGCTCAAATTTGTGTCATTTTGTGGCGCGTCTCTGCATTCTTTTTACTTGTTTAATGGCTACTCTCATGACGATACTTGACACGTAGAGAACGGGCAGCAGCCGCATAGAAGGCCCAGATTCGCACCCAACAGATACTTAAGTAGATCATTGGGTCCTTCCGAGGCCATGTGTGAAGGAAGGGCTTCGAAAATGCTAATCGACCCAGCTTTCTTTCACCTTTACTTTCATCATGACCTTCTAGAAGTTAATGCAGGCGCAAGGAACAAGTTAAATTATCGGGCAAATACTGCGTGCGTCCTTGTATCATCCAGAGTGCCAATCACTGCCAGGTAGTTAAACTAGAGGCTGAACGGTCTTCCTGAAATCCTTTACTCGCACACCTTCGAGCCAGGCGGGACCACCTGAGCTGCAACTCGACCTGCGTCTGTTTTGCAGCTTCTGGATGCATCATCGCCCTTTCCCTACCCGGCGACCCGCAACACTACACCTTGTTTTTCACAGAATCCGGCCTCGATCTCTGCCGCAGCATTTACAACTGCCCAACTTCAACTTCAGGCTCCGAGAAACCTTGTTGCCCTTCACTTGGCCACCTGCCCCTCCGTTGCAAAGCAACCAGTGCACGGTGTGCAAGAGATGTCAACTATACGACCTACGCGACCTACGTGACGACGACGCAATCAAAGTTTTCCAGAATTGCCGCCGACTGCATCAACCGCCATCCACCATGGACAAAGACGGTGACCCAAGAGACGGTGGCATTGGACATGTGTTCCCCGGTCCGTCGACAGATGCAAGCACCGTCCAGACCCCAGCACAGCCGGAGGTTCCAGCCTGGATGTTGGCCAGGAACAACTCCGTCCACGCGCCTGTCTCTGCTCAGCCGTCGGCGCCAAAGAGGTGCGTAGAGATGCAGTGCCACCTTTCGCTAGGATCCGCTGACACTTCACCCTCAGCACCGGTCCCACACCATCCAGAATGCCCATACCCAAGTCCAAACCTGACACCACAATGTTTCCTTTTGTGACGGTTCCAGCTCAGGAGCAGGACTTGCAGCCCAAAGCACCTCCTCCGATCTCGAGCCCTTCCACATCTGTCGGTCCTGATACCATTAACGACGACCACACTCTTGCGCTGCTGTTGAAGAATGCGACGGTAGCAGGCCTGTTGCAGAATTCGTTCAACGCTCGTGTCGAGGAGTACCAGCAGAAGCTGCATCAAGCATACGACCAACGCTTGCTTGAGCTCGAACAGTACACCCGAACCTGGCGAGATACCACAAAGAGACTCTGGACAGCCCTCGACGAGGGGAAGTTGGAGCTGAACGGCGACCAGCGAGAGGCTCTTCTCTGGAAAGGCCCAGGGGAAGCCGGACGGGGATTCAACCCGCTGTCGCAGCCCCAAGAAGAGCATGTCGAAAAGCAGTTCGATTCGGACGGAAGAGTTGCATCCATTAGTATCAGAGTCCGAACGCCGTCTCAGCCCGTGTCACTCGCAGGCGTCGGTACCAGATCCCAAGGGTCATCCCAACCCGGGTCACACTATAACCGACAAGAATGGATCAGCGGCACCGAGGGCGGTGGTAGTGACTTCAAGAGCCTGGGCCACAGACTTCGGACAGCAATGAAACTCCCCGTAACTCCGCGCATACTATTCAGATACAAGAACTCCTCTGGGGAAGTCGAGTATCGACCCATCACGGACGCCAGATCTACTACAAGGAACATCAGCAAGGGCGATGTGATCATCGAGCTGACGCCTCCAAATGTCGCGCTACTAGGCAGAGCATTCTGCTATCTTAAGGAAACAAATGATCCGCTTGTCGCGGACAGTACCTGGACTGGCACCGATTTTGCCGCTGCCGAGCTCAACTCCCTATATGGTCGTTTCTCTCAGGAACCCGCTGAGAAGTATATGGAGGTGTTGAGTTTGTACCGTGGCAAAAAAATAATCGTTCCTGACCTATTTGCTGTGGATCTCGATGTCTCGACGACTCCGAAGAAGCTGTTGATTGCCCGGCCATGCTACGACAGTCATGGCAAGATCGTTGGTGCAAAATTCTTCGATATCGGGAGTGACAGTCACACACCTCGTCTAGGAAATGGTGAGTATTTATACTCCGATGACAATTCTAGTATTTTCATCTCAAGCAGCAGAACATCCCTCTTTCAAATATATTTACTGACAACGCAGGCAAAGAAATTCTTCTTTTCGAAGAAAGGATTCTGTTCAACAGGCTGGCCGTGTTGCTCTGGTGGTGCCTCAATCACGATATCGTGCCATCTTGTCCACGCACAAACCCACCTGTTCTGAGCCACGACAAATCTCCATGCACAGCTGGAGGAGAAATTACAAAGCAATCGGGCACATTACTTGGTGCGGCCAGAAGCCCCTCGAAAGCTTACACGGCGCTATATGATAAGGGAACCAAACAGGAACGGCCAACAATCCCAAAATTTGTGGCACCACCGCAGCCGCCCCTATTTCAGCGAACACTTGCCCTCAGTGATGGACTCAGGGAGCTCAGGAAAAACATGTTGCCCAACCAGCCTGTCCCTGAGAGCCGGAATCAGTGGCTCGCAATAGGAGGCGAGCCTGAAGACGCGCGCTCCCTGTCTCCTTCACCAAGACATGTCATACGCAATGCCAATCAGCTCTCGTCACGTGGCGCGGTGCCAGAGGAGGCTCTGCCGGTCAATCTGGGAGACCAAAACAATGACGATAGTCCCTCAGAGAGTAGCGAGGGCAGCGATCTCATCATGCTCGAAGGGCAACCGAAAGGCATCACGTTCAAACGTCATGGAAAGCATCCCCTGCCTGCGGCTCATCATGAAGACCAAATGCCAAAGAGGCCCAAGTTTTCGGCTCCCGGCCCTTCACCCGGCCTGGCCCTGGACCCCACACACGCTGGACAGTTTCCCCACAAGAAACTCGACAACCTTCCAGCCAGTCCAAGCCGCCCTCGACATGAGTTAAAGCAAAGCATTGATCGTCGATCTTCAAGTATGGCGACTCAACAGGAAATCATCCGACTTCAGATGCAGGCTTACGGGCTTGGGAAAAACCTTGATGGAAATATTGAGCAGGCTGGCGAGAACACGGCTCGCAATAAAGCCCGGGAGATTCAAAAGCCGAAAATCGAGCTCAAGCGACCGGAGGGTATCGCTGATGCTCAATGTATAACTGAGTCTACTGAGTTGAGGCAAGAACTCGAAAGATCTCATCCGCCATCGCTCTACGCTCCCGGGCCTCACAAATCACAGGCCTTGCCGAAGGGGCCAAACCCACTGCACGGCGCTAAGTGTCCTCAGCCACAGACACCTTCCAGACCGCCAGGCCAGGTTCACGACCCGTGGACGGATGGGACCGGCACTCATCCTGACATTACCCGCCAGCGGCCACTGCTGAGAGGTGCTTTCAGCTCACCCCCGCGCCCTTTTCGGTTTGGCGGTGATGGGACCCGCTGAGACAGCCAAATCGAACGGCTTCTTTACAGTCAGCTGACGTGTGGCGCGGCTGTGGTGCCGTTTGAATAATTCGATCGTGGGTGGCAGTCGATGATTGGTGTGGTTAATTTTGCGGTCCGGTGAACCAAAGTCTTTAATGGCTCAACTCTTGATCGGGACGCCAGACTTTCAAGAATTCACCAGATATTTGCGGCCATTCAGTCAGGTGGTGGCAGCGCTCACAAGAAAGCCAGTACCCCAGCATGGAACCAAAGAAACGGCGGACATCGGAGGCACTGTAGTCTCCGGGTCAACTTCACATATCATGAAGCCCAGATCGGCGATTTCGCGAGGCGTCAAGGCTTACTGCGCCTGTTTGATTGTGCTTGCGACTGGCACCGACGTCAGAAATGACATTTGTTTTCATGTCGTTGTAGAAATCCTTAGTCCAAATTCAGAGATAGAAGGCCCCCAAGGGAGTCATGACTGAGCCCCCCGCTTATTTGATTACATCCATAAATCGTTGAGTCTCCGCTCGATTTTCATGAGCTATCCTAATAACTTCATGTCTGCGTAGCACGGTGACATTACCGAAATGTGAAGACGCGGGCCTTCAGGAATGCATGTCCATTGTAATTGCCGTTTAGAAGAGGGCGTCGCAAGCGGCACACTGGGCCAAGTGGATGATGACCGAGAAAAGCTGCTCGTGTACTATTTTGTGTAGTTAGAATGCCTTCACAAGCTGAGCTGAGCTGAGCTGCGGTGGGCGCATCTACCCAAAGACTTTAGAAGCTCTGCCCTTGTCAGCCAAGCAGAGCGTGCAAACAAATGTGGTCGAGCCAGCGTACATACCCGTCCAGGCCCTGAACGACAGTTTTGCTATAGGGGGTAGGAGGAATTAACCCTCTATCAAGTCTCTCGCTGGGGATGGGGCCTCTCTCATGCCTCCCTCCTCCTCCCACAGCAGTGCGAGTTGGGGGGCGGGGCGGGNGGGGGGGCGCGCGTGAATGTGTACCGCGGGAAGGGAGATAGATCATGGAATGAGTTGAAATTTAAATACACTACTACTTACTGCTGGTGCGTTTGACAAAAACAAGCTCATGTAGGTAGCCTATGCAAGGACATTTCGCCCGCGGCAGAAAACCCCCAACGTGTAGGTGTCGGCTTGCTGCCATCTCATCTCGGCTTGCTACTTGAGATATCATACTGGACAAGCAACCTGTCTTATCCCAGGCTGTCTGTCTACTCTCACCCCCCGGGGAAAAGTGATATATGCCACCAGCCATAGTGCTCTCGAGGGCGAAACCCCCCGCTGGGCTGAGCACTCACCCGTCTCGACCCGGCGTGACGGGGAGTCACATGTGTGCTGGCCTCGCCCCCCCCCCCGCCCGGGGCGTGCTCGCCTTCTGTCACCTATCACCGGAACCTGCCGAGACGAGACAACGCAGGAGCCCTGAGGCAATCAGCCAAGGCCTCTGATATCGCCGGAAGCGCTGCTTGGAGATCCACGACCCGGGGCCAGTCTCCGGTGACAGACAGAGGGTCCTTTTTGGTCCCATTCCGAGGCAGCGAGGTAACTAAGTATCCTTTTTCATTCGGGTCTTTTCTCGTTGTACTCCAGTCGTCAGGGACACGGTGGTGGTTGCCCATTGGCCATCACCCAAATTCTGTCCAGCATTTGCAATGCAGGTGAGCCTCAGCGAGGCCTAGTCGCGCGGGCGCGACAGCACCAGATAGAGTGGGAAATGTCTCGCATGCTGCATGCGGGCGTAGCCAGGGGGGTGTTGTTAAGCTTCGCACCAGCCTGCCACGCTAGACAGGTCTAGATCTAGGGATTTCTCAGCTGCTGGCCGCCCTGCCCCTGGTCGCAGAAGGGGTATGTCGAGCATGGCGCTATTCCTGCAAGAACCGCGGGGCCGCATTTGCATTGCATACATTATCTTGGGAAAAAGGAGGCCATTCAGGATGATCAGTCAGAACATGGGGACCTCAGTGGTGGCCAGCACACCGGCCGAGACAGCCCCCCTTTTGGGATAGGGTCTCGGTCGCGCGGCGCGATACGAGTATGTACATACATACACTGTGTCGTACGCGCAGTGGTACGTAACTATGATGGTATGATGACTCTGGCTACAACGCTGCGATGGTCCCAAAGACCACCTTGAAGGGGGGGTTTGTTAGCCGTCCTCTCCCAGGGTGGGTGGTAGAAAAAGACCGGACGGCCAGCTGTCCGCTGGGGGACAGGGCGACGAATTGAATGAAACTTGACCCATGGGGATGCGACGGTGGCAGTGTGCAACTCGGCAGCTTGCACCGCCCCGCGACCAGCTTTTACCCGACTCGGGACGGGGTGTCTCGAGCGCTCCGGGACCATCGAGCCTTGGGTGCCGGCGTGACTGTGACTTGTGCCCAATGCGCCACCGATTAGGCCGAGGCAGTCTCGCGATGTCCAGGGTCGTGACCTGGGAAGCAGTCAAGTAGTTAGTTATCAAAGCCAGAAAGCCTCAAACCGTGAGACAGCGCATCAATGGGACAGTGATGTGCCCGGAAACCCATGTCTACCCTCGAAGGTGATGGGTATGGAGCGAGGTAGGTCCCTGCGCGCGCGCGCAGGCGGACTGGCGCACACACTCTGGGAGAGGGAGGGATAGGAAATTTATCAGTGTCCTCCCAAAGTGCCACGTGTTGTCGCCAGTCTTGTGTGATCCAGCGATGGTCTCAATTAAAGTCACTCTGAAACGTACTGGTTCGCCCGCGAGTTTCTAGGTCCTTCGACGACTGCAAATGGACATTACCGGGCCTGCTGGCTAGTAGTCAAGGCTCGCCGACTGCCGCCTCACAGCAGCCCCGACCAGGGGCAGAGATCCACGGTGCGACTTGCCGCACCTGCAGCCAAGGATCACTGTGCAGATTGCAGCCTGCAGGTCTGCAGGGGCAAATGATCTTTTGGGAGTGGTTCCTTTCTGGGTACCCCGCTGGGTTTCGCGGATGTCCTAGGGTAAAGTTTTGGCATGGAGAGCTCCGACGTGGGCAGTGTTGGCTTGGTTTGCCGCGTTGATGGACAAGTTTCACGATGTCTTGGAGTAGAGAGCAGCGCGTGTAACACAGCGCTCCTCACCACTGTACAGACAACCTTATAATTAGACAGACGGTCGGCCAGTAAGCCTCGTGAGCCTCGTTAAGCATTGTAGCTGGGAAGTCCCTGGAGGACTCGTCATAGGCCGAGATCAGCCTGTGCCGGACCGAGGTCGATCCTTTATATTGGTCCGCTCACCCGCCCGGATCCTCCGGCAGCGGGGGATGTGTCCGGGCCTGGTGACGGCTTGACTCCCGACAACGCAAATCGAATTGCGCTGATGCCTCTACTCAAATTATGAGAACCATGTGCCCGAATTGTCCGTCGCTTGCGGCCACAGGAGCACACGGTGTAGGAGCTCAGACAACCCGGCAATCGGCGAAGATTGAGATGTATCGCGCTGGATCATCCTGTACTCGGTCCGTGCAGCTTGGGCCCTGCATGCCCGAGATGATGTGACAGGAAAACCGGTTGGAGAGGCACGGAGGAAAAGTTTGACGCATCCCCATGCTATTGGAGAGCAAATCATCGTGAACCTTGGGCAATATGACTCGCATCGAATCTGGTCCCTCCTGGGGCGTCAGGACCGCCTGGCTAATCAGCTAATGGCGGGTTCCCAGCAAATTGGAGCATATGCCATTGGATGGCCAAAGCAGTATTTGACCAGGATCCACGTCGATCCGGGACCGTCGCGTCTGGTTGGCGTCGCGGGGAATTTTTGGGGCGATCTGAACCCCTCCTTTGCCTGACAGACTCCCGACAACACAACCGCACGCAGGTCCTTAGTGTTTGTAATGTCCGTGAGCTGTGAGGTCCTTGATAACCAGCATAGCTCAATGAGCATCTTGCGAACTCTGTTTCCTCGGTTTTGGCAGGTGACATTCTTTTCCGCTAGTGCCGAGGAGGGTCGAACAGTGCACCAGACGCCGCAAAGTTTGCTGACTCGGTTGAGACCCGTCACGCGTGATGCTTGTGGGAAAATTTCCATTGCTGGGTCCGAAGGAACCCGGGTGTTGGGCAATATTTTGAACAGTACTATTAGCCAAGTCATGGGTCAGGCACATACATTGACGAGCCGATTGGATGCTTCCACCTCTGTGTTGAGATAGACGGAGTACTAGGTGAGGAGCTCTGGGAGCCCACTGACCATGACTTCGTTAATGGCATGTAGTTGGTCAAGAATGGGCCACTCAGGCACGAACTAGCGGAAGCCAACTGGAATTCCAATACAGTGCACGATGTCCAGCCAGTCCAGGCAGGCGAGGCCCAGCAAATATTGTCAGCAATCCTGCGATTGCTGATGGCCGCCAAGGCTAGCGAAGCCTGACAACTGACGAGAAATGGCAGTCGGCCTAGACCAGGGGGTCTCGGTTCAGACAAGACTCCACCAGGCTGGGCCAGCAGCCCTCCAGTCGGTGGCTGGCATTGTCGCTGCCAAATGGCATTGGATGAACCTCCTATTATTTGTCGATGCAATGGGCAAGGATGTGCATTATTCCACGTAGATTGACCCTTCGAGTCTGGTATTTGGCGCCATGCGAAGCCACTGGAGAGACGCCAGTGTTGGCTCGGTGTGCACGCTTTTGTGAACCCTTGCCCGCCAGAGGCTTGCTGGAGCACCTGAGGAGGGAGGTTGTTGCGAGAAGCGCAAAGCTGTGGGCTGCTGTCCATCAGACGATGATGCAATGCCACAGATGCACGACAGGCCCTGGCCCCTGAAATTTTGATTTACGGGCAGCGGGTCTGGAGGGGGGGGAGCGAGGAGAGCAAGCACACGCCGCCGTAGGGGCAATGCGTAGGGCAGCAAACTCGAGGCCCAAGACAAAATCCCCCATTCGTAACCGGCCTCAAGATGCCCAGCCAGATTCGGCTGTGATTTGACAGGCCCAACCGGGCGGGGCCTCGGGTGTACAGTTTTACACGACAGTACTCCGTACTCCGTGCCTGGGTATTGTTCAGGAGGCAGAACAGCCAGCCCTGGCCGGTGCGAGCCCTTCAAGTCAGGGGTTGTGAAGCAAGGGTGGCTGCATCTTGCGCAACCAACAGATTTTGAATCATGGGCCGGACGGCAATCACTTGCATGCGAGGCACACGCCTCGGGTTTTTGGCGTGGCATTTTGGCTGGTTTCGGCCGTGAGGGAGGAGTGGTCATCCGGCCTGCCCCCCCGATTCTTGTTTCGCGACAGCAGCCCGCCTCAGCTGGGGAGCAAGCAACCGCATTTTTTTTGGCGATCCTTCTTCAATGCAGACTGCCCGGCTGCCCATGCCTGCCGCGCCGCAGATGGGAGAAGGACCCCGGCAGGCTGCTTGATAGCTATGTGGTGATGCCAGATCTCCGGCCTGTTTGTTCGCGACGCCGGCTTTGTAGGACGATGTCTCGGCAGGGTGTTTGCAAGTGCCGTACTGTCCATTCCCTGCATTCTCCCGAGCCTCTGCCAGATTGGTCAAAAGGCCGGGATTGCCAGCTGGCTTGCAACGAGTCTCTTGCGACGAATGCGTCTTGCCGGTCGAGACCGAAGATCGATTCCTCGGCCTCCGGAGTAGCTGGAGGAGGGAGAGCACGGCCTGTTGCTGGTGAGTAGTGGGCTGGTGCTGGACGCTGACGGTAGCTTCGCGCCTCAGACTTGGATCATCGTGGTAAAGCTGAACGGCCGTGCATCCGGATCTGACCACTGACGCGCCAGGGCTGGCAGGCTGGGCCGCTGGGGCGGCTCAGAAGCTTTGATGGCATGCTTCTAGGTCGAGAGTTAATCGTCAGAGCAGGACTGGCTGTTGGCTCGTGTTGCTTGGGTGGTGCATCGCGATGATGATGAAGACAGCAAACGTAGCCTCGGGATAGCTCGAAAGCCGTACGTGTAGCTGAAGCTGTCCCGAGCCCATCTCTTCCAGGTACCGATGTACCGCGGTATCTGGGTACTTACCCGCAGTGTCCAGAGCTGGGTGGCAGAGAAGCTCCAGCTCGGGGTACTGCAGAGCAGGGCTCATTGCAGCAATGCGCGTTAACAGCAGCACCACGATCCGAGGCCTGTTGGATGTTAAGGACTGGGCCCAGCTGCCCCTCCAACTCTTGTATCCCGCCTCCGTGCTGCTACTGTGCGACGTCGTCAGAGTGGCTCCTTCCCTTGCCGGGTGACATCCTGGTCCCTGGCGGCCTGCTGCTTCCTTCCATCCTGCCCCACGAGCGACGATCCTCAAAGTCTGATTGCGGCAGGAATGCATCGCAGCGGAGGAGGACCTGTGACTTCACTTTTCCCTGGTATTGTCTTGTCTTGTCCTGTCTTATTCACTTCGGCCCCCGCCCCCCCCGTCTTCGTCTTACGCACTGTCAGTTTCCCCACCCCTCAGGCTTGGAACCCGTGCGGCTGTGCAGTGTGCATCATTCTCGTTCCTTAGCTACATTTGATAGTACTTCGCTACCTCTTCTTCGCCACTGAGAACGGGGTACACTGTACACACTGTGCCGTGTCATCCTGCAGGCTGCAGGAACCGTATTGCTGGAATCATACCACACAAAGAGTTGGGTCTACTTGATGACTGCCAAGCGGGCAGATGCGGATATTGTGGGATTCGAGCTGACCCCCTGATTGATGATATACTGCCCCGGGCTGGGTAGTCTATATAGTCTACGTAACCTACTATGCAGGCTATATCTGTGTCTGCCTAGGTGGGTAGAACCGCATCGTGTACACCACAATATTGTCTTGCTCTATAAGTAGACTACCTATTGTACACCCACCGTATTGTTGGCACCTACTCAGGCGATGCACGGAGCAGCAGAGCCCAGCAGGGCGTCGAAGGAGGACCAGGGTGGGTAGGTCCATGTACATTGTACCCCGTACATGCGTACATGCGTACATGGGGGCAGGGGTACCTGTGCCCTGCCCACCCGCATCATCATCCATGATCCTTGAGGCGTCCCATCCAGTTTTTAGCTCAAGAGATTTTCTTACACTACTCTTCCGCTCCGGCTTCCCACCATCCCACCACCGGTCCGTCTTTGCTTGCTTGCCTTGCTTGCCTTGCCTGCTTTGCGACCTGCTTGCCTTTTGCCTGTTCCTGTGCCGATGCTTGTGTGTTCGTGCTCTACTCTGCTGCTCTGCTCTCTTTTCTGTTCCCGTTCCTCTTCCGTGCCTCGTTCTCGCACACTGTTTCGCTAGTCTTCTTTTTGGCTCCGGCTGTCTTTTTCGCGCTGCCTCTTGCCTCGTCTTTCCCCGTCCTTGTCGCGCCTGCAAGCACAACCCAGTTAGCATCTGCCGAGGGGACTGTGCCTTACCTTCCTAGTCCGTCACTCGACCTCCGTTACGTTTAGTTAGCCGTGTGCTTGGTTGCTCCTGGCACGTCCGAGAGTAGGAGGTGAAAAAAAAAGGCTCCGTCGTGCGCTTAATTCTGCACAGTCACTCGACAAGTCAGTCACCAGTCTTCTCCCTCACTCCCTTGGGCTACGACCAGACCAGACAGGAACGGACCATCATCCCAGGTACACACACACATCTTTCTCTCTCACACGCGGCCACTACCACCAGACTTACTCCCACCACAAGCCCCCCCCCCTCTCCCCATTCCCGGCCGCATCTATCCTCCTGCCTTCGCCCTTCTTCTTCTCCCTTCTCTCCTCCTTCCCCCTCCTCCACCTCCACCCCATCATCACGACCGCCTCTCGTTGTGCAATCTTTCGTCTCGCGATCCGTCTTCTGCCCTGAGCGTTGCTTGAACAAGCATCCTTTTTGTGCCCTGTCCTTGTTGCCTTTTGTCGACCGTATCCACCTTGGCGCAAAATTCATCAGATCGAATCATCATCCACTTCTTCACGTATCCTGATTCGCGTCCTTGTGCGACAGGTTCCCTTCTGCCCGCCGTGATCATCTACTCTACCTCGCGAAGAAGGGAAAAAAAAGCAAACCACGAACGAAACGCTTACGAGCCTCCCCGCGCGCAGTATCTCGAAGATACCTTACACGTTGTGCGGCTGTCACGAGTTTCAATCCGACCGCGAGCCGTAGTATCCGACCCGGCGCATTCCACTTTTGCGCCACCCACCCTCCGCGCCTCTTTTAGTCTCAGCTCGCCCCGAACTTGTCGCCTACGCATTCTTCCGAGAGCCGAATCCTCTCTGAGCGACCCAGTACCCCTCATACAAGCACCACGAAGCCCTCATCGTCTGACATATCCGAGGCTTTTTCTTGTCCTCAGCTCATCTGTCTTGCACGCCGGCAGCCAAAGCATCTGCCACTTTCGAGCTTGTTCTTGGAGCAGTATTGCGTGTTTCGCTGCCCAACAGCCAAGGTGAGATTTCCCACAGTCCAGTCTTTTTTTCGCCCTCCTGCCATTGCAATTTTTGTGTGCGTCTTCGCAGAAATTCCCGGAGTCTTGGACCTGCCCGTCTACTCGGCCCTGGATTTGTGGAGCCCAGGCTATTTGCACTCGCGCGACCCGACACGGACTCCCAGCAGCCAATCGAGCCCAAACCACACGACAACGCGTCGTGCGCGCCGCTCTGCCCTTGGGTGCGACACCCGACCATCCGGACTCCGCGGCTCATGCTTGGTACACTGGCGATTTGGATTTCGAGGCCGGGAAGGGACGTGATGCCGTAAGGCGCTACCGCATCGCTACTTGCGCTCGGAGCGCTCTACCTCCGTGGTAGGCTTGTGAAGACAGCAAACTCGAGATGGTTCCAGAAACCATTAGCAGTTGACAAGGCCACGCAAGCAGTGCCATGGCACCGACTGTTCTCGAGCGGATGTGCGACTGCAACTAAATCCTGGCCGCGAGTCTGCACTATCTCGATGGTATGCCCACCGAGTTTCAGCAGTCAGGCTTGAGTGCGGCGGGAAAGCACGCAGCTTGACGGCAAAATGCTGGCCTGAAGAAACCGGCATCTCCATGGACATCGGTTTATGGCTGTCAGATGTATGGACGCGAACTTGGGGGAGACTCGGAAATGGGGAGCCGAGAAGTCTTTCCGGAACCACCAACGACTCCTTCGAACCCGCGCATGATGCGCCGGCCTTGCACTCGCCTCCTGCCTGCCTCGGCATCATTATGGCACGCTCATAGGTCAACACGTACCTTTGAGACTGGAGAAAAAAACGTGGCAGTACTGCTCAGTCTGCGCGCACGCCCGGCGTCTGACGCTCTGCAATCTGGCCCAGCGTTTCAGGCCGGTGGATTGTCACGGAGCCACCAGGAGGAAGAGCGTTAAGATCAAGCTGGCATGCGCCGCCCTGCGTACCGGTTCTGGGTTCTGTTCCCCAAACAGGAGCTTCCTGTGCCTCGTTCGGCTATCGTCTCCGCATGCCTCAGTAGCCCTCCCTCTTTTCTGCGATGAATCCCGCCGCCATCAGACACGAGCAATTGCTGTTCTTGCCGGTGTTCTGGCATCGACTCACCGAAGCGATGTGCATATTCCGTTGCGGATACACCTGGGTCAACAATGGCCACCGCCGGAGCATTTCACGAAACATCGCGCCCTGACTTTTTCGGGAAGCTTCACCGAGTGCGAGCCTGCCTACCTGAGTTCTTGGGCAGAAACCTTTTTTGCTCCCCACTGTACCACATTGGGCTACTGCGGCGCCTATGGTCCCGGATCGAACCATGCATTGGGTGTCGCCGACAATGTTTTGGGACGCTGCATAGAGGCAGACTCCCCAGAACTTCCTTATTTGCAATTCTTTCCCGCCACACCACTGTACTCTTTCACTGCAGCTTGCCCGTGCTTTGTCGAACTTTGAGCGCTCTGGAGTACCTTCACTAACACAAGCTTCAGTAAACCTCTGCCAACACTTGATCTGAACCATCCCTCAGGAGTCATCATACTCTACTCCAACCACGGCCTCAGAAATTTGCAACCCGAGTTTCGATATCGTCTTGCTCCAAGTCTTCCGCACAAGACTCTGTTTTCAGGCGTGTGGCGTCAACGTGTTCAAAAGTCGCTGATTTAGTCTCGAGAGTCATTTGACGACGACTGACTTGAAATTATTCACTTCCGTCACCTTCTATCCTTGTAGGTATCAGCCCTTCCATTCATTTTTCTTGCCATGATTTTGCGGTATGATTGCCGAGACTCTTCTGCAAGAAGGGATGCGGAACTCTGCGAACGATACGTGGCCGCTGTGTCTCTTGCGGTATACTTCGGATGCTGCGTGCTTTTGTTCTTGCCAGGATCTGGGATAACACAAGGGATACTCCTCTGCAGGATGTCTTGGAACAAGGGCAAGCTCAGCAATGGTGGACCTGAATGAGCTTCGGCCCGGGTAGCAGCTGGGCCTGGTGTGATCTTACCCAGTTGGCCGTCGTTCGCGATCTTGTCCTCTTAAAATTTAGTGCGAGGGCTGCCCCCGGAAGTCAATCTGCCTGGCTGCAATCTGCGTTTTCTTTCAGCAGCCACAATCACAAAACTCTTTTCGAGATGCTGACTTTCGTTTTCTTCCAGCTTTCACAGCCTCCCTCACTTGACGAGACCAAGGCATCGGTCATCCTCTGCAGTTTGAGCATCTCTTTCAAGCAAGCAATTCCGAAAGTCCTCACAGGCAAGTCCATACCTTTGTTGGACTTGTACCATTGGTGCTAACATTGCTGCAGAAACCTCCCAAATCAATCCCATAGACGTGTCTCGCCTTCTCACCAGTAAGTGATAACCTTGTGCGGCTTCTTGTTCCGAGCGTGGCCATACTTTGTTCTGGATCTTCATCTGCGGAGCTGGGCATCGATGGCTACAGCTACGTTGTTTGGGCCTCGCAAATATATGAAAGGCAGAGCTGTGTGTCAACCCGATGACCTTTGGGGGTCCGAAAATGAGGATCTTGGCACACATCCACCTGCCATCACTCGATACATCCTCAAAGTTTCAAGACAGTTGCTTTCTGCCCACAACCTTTAGCCCCGAGAACACTTCTACCCCCATCACCTTTTCGTTGTCTGCTACCGGTATTCTCTTCCGTTCCTTACTTCTTGCCACTGGGGGCCTGCTGCTTCTTGCAATATTTTGACCTCATCACACTCAAACACCTCCCCCATATCTCAGACTACCGTTGCCTCTATATTTGCTGCAATCACCACGACCACCTTGACGACAAGCTAACAACACTACAGCAATGTCTTTCCCGAACAACAACGGTGGCCTGCCCGACGGTTCCACCCCCATCAACGGTGGCGGCATGGACGGCCAATTTCCCCAGGCTCCTGCTATGCAGGGCCCTCCCTCGAACCAGAACGCCGCGAACGAGTCCGCCCGCACCCTCTGGTAAGTTTCTTCAGTGGCTGAAGCTCGTTGATTGTTACTAACAAGCTTGCTGCCAGGATGGGTGAGCTCGACTCTTGGATGGATGAACAGTTCATCAAGAGTCTTTACCAGAACCAGACCGGAGACAACGTCAATGTCAAGATTATCCGTGACCGCGGCACTGGGTAAGCTTCTACCCCCCACAATCACCACCAGCCATTCTTTCCCGGCCCATTTTCGTCCCCTGACGATCTCGTCTACATTTCCACTTGCATCTTATCAAGGTCTCGGTTAGGTGGTACTGAGTTTTGTCGCCTTCCGGGGACCTGAGCCTCGCCGGTGCCCATGATGAGATGAACTCTGGTGTTCCTACCTCATCTGGCCCTTTCGGCGTCTTTTCTCAACTTTGATTGCCACTCCGCTCTTGCTTGGGATTCGAATATCACTTCGATGCGCTGATAACTAATAATGATGTTCCAGCAACGCCGGCTACTGCTTCGTCGAGTTTCCTACCCCTGAGTCCGCCAACAAGGCCCTGACTCTCAATGGAACTCCAATCTCTGGCTCCAACGGTCGGCACTTCAAGTTGAACTGGGCTTCTGGTGGCGGTCTGGTCGACCGACGGTTCGTTCTCGTCCATGACCTCATTATTGCCACGCTTCAAATGCTGACCCATGTGCTACAGCGACGAACGTGGTCCCGAGTTCTCCATCTTTGTCGGAGACCTGGGCCCCGAGGTTAACGAATTCGTCCTCGTGTCTCTGTTCCAGGCTCGTTTCCCGTCCTGCAAGTCCGCTAAGATCATGACGGATGCCACGACCGGACAGTCGCGCGGTTATGGATTTGTGCGCTTCGCCGATGAGAGCGACCAGCAACGTGCTCTTCACGAGATGCAGGGCGTCTACTGCGGCAACCGTCCTATGCGTATCAGCACTGCGACTCCAAAGCAGCGGTAGGTCTTGGCTTGGCCCAACATGACTGGGACTAGTTACTGATGCGCATTCGTTCAGTAGGAACCAGAACCCCTACAACAATGGCGGTCACGGTGGCCAGATGATGGCCAACCCCATGCAGCCTGGCATGGGCTGGGGCATGCCCCAGCCTGGTCCGTTCTATGGCGGCGGCGGCGGCGGCTACCCGGGTGCCGGCATGGGTCAAGCCCCTATGAACCAGTTCACTGACCCGAACAACACCACCGTTTTCGTCGGCGGTCTTTCGGGCTACGTCACTGAGGACGAGCTCCGGTCTTTCTTTCAGGGATTCGGCGAGATAACCTACGTCAAGATACCCCCCGGAAAGGGCTGCGGCTTCGTCCAGTTCGTGCACCGCCACGCCGCCGAGATGGCGATCAATCAGATGCAGGGCTATCCTATTGGGAACTCTCGCGTCCGCCTTTCTTGGGGCCGCTCGCAGAACAACTCTGGCGTGGGTACTCCTTACCGTCCTGCTCCTCCTCCTCCCCACTACGGCATGACGCCTCACGGTGGTCCTGGCCCTTACGGTCCCCACCATTTCGGTGGTGGCAACCCTCCTCCTCCCCCGATGGCGGTGAGAATCTTCCCTCTGCCCCCTTGCCCCAACCCTCCAGTTCATCAAGGACTCCGACTGACTCATTTCCTGCAGTAAATCGCGTCCTGCTTCAGCCGTGACATTGCCTTGATGCATCGCAGAAGGCGTTGGGCGTGCGGCGTTTCGGCTGACAAAAAGTCACGATGATATCCGGAGTTTACGCTCCCTGTACCGGTTTTCCTTTCCTTCGTTGCGGTCCGCTTTCGCCGTCAACTGCTTCACGCGTCGAGATACCCCTTGAGTTCGTGCCACTTACCGTACCGGATACTTCCTGCGATCTGCCGTTCTGGTTATGCTCGAACCATTTCTCGACGTCCCTTCTTTAGAAGCAGTTCCTTCCCCTTGCGGCCACGATCGTTTCCATGGTCATCTGCTCCCCGGACGACACGAATGCTCACGACGAACCCTTGACTCGAAAGTCTTCACGACCGAATACGACTCTCACACTGCCACGATTTTTTCAACAGCGACATGGGCGGAGTAGAGGACAGGAGTGTCGGCGACGTGGCGTTCCGACTTGTCATTGTGAAGGCACAGCCAACAAAACGAAAAAAGAACTTTCCTTGCCCTAACATCTCCTTACTTTCCGAAGCGTCGTCTTTGTGCGGCTTGGATCTTGCCGAACGCTTTACTTGCGCACGGAGTGGGTCCGGCGACTGGCAATGCAGGTGAAACATCCTAGGGGATCTGTATTATTCTTCACATTCAGTCAGGTAGTGCGTTGAGTGCGACGGCGTAGCTGCTCTCCACGGCGTTGAATTTCGTCCTTGTTCAGCTGCGTCGGTGGACTCGAAATTGATTTCTGCTTTCTCATACACATTGTCTTGTTGTCCAAGCCTGAAATGCGAGCATCTGACTTGTATCTTGCCCTTTACTCTGTTATACCCCGACATCCTCATTGCGTAGCCCCTTTTGCTGGTGCGAGTTGGTACGTTTGGGGGTTTCAACTATTCCTTGTACCCTGGCTCTTGGATCTTCTCTTTCCCCCTCTTTCTGTTCACTGCTTAGCAGTTGCCTTACTCGCCCCGCCATCTACTAGAGCGCAATAGCGGTATTTCTATCCTCTCCCGGCTAGGCCGGCTGGATCAGACGGCAGGATGGCATAGAGCTTGTATTGAGAAATGTGCTTGGAGTCGAATTACTTCTCTTCCCTTGAAGCTAGGAGCGCTGTTGTTGAGCTGATTCTACCCCGACATCATCATATTGTACTTGGGCTGGTATAACAGTCTTGCGATGGGAACTTGGCTGGTGTTTGGACTATACTTAGGCATGAAAGACATCATTCTTTTGGGTGCTTGCTTGACTAGATAGGATGGGCCAAGGAGGTACCTTCTTGCTGAAAGGTGTCTAGTACAGGTTGAGGAGATATTCTGGGGAGGAGAATTCGAGACAGGTCAATCCGATCTGTGCATACGTGTCGAGCGACTTCTATTATCCTGAATACGGGATTGGGTTGCTAATGGGAAAGCCTGTGCGAGGGCTGTGTGTGGATCATCTAGAACCACAACTCAAGAGGCAAGAGCCTCTACCGTTGTCTTGCGAGGCATGGGCGATGTTGAGCGGGTGTGGCTTTTGTAGCAGGTCAGGCCGTCTTTCCGAGTCGACCAACAGTGTTGGACCGAGGAAGATCAGAGGAAACCAAATTCAGATGAGATTTGACTGTGCCGTCTGGAGCATTTCTCCTCGGCCTTGTCACATCATGCTCTTCCAGGCGGGACAGGAAACCCATCGTCGAAGGATATTGTTACAGCAATTGCCGGGAAACATGGGAGAGTACAGGCTGAATTCGGGGCAAGCTCCGACGTAATTAGAATGAAGGGGAAAACTTTAGTATCAGGTACACTCCATACCTTGACAACCCCTCGGGATTGGTGACTGTGATGGCTTCAATCTGCAGGATGAGACGCCATTGCACTGCCGAGTTCCTCCCGCAGCTCGAGGCAGGAGAAGCATATACTGAAATTGAGGAACATTTGACGAGGAATGGATTCAATTGGACGGCAATCATACGTCCTCATTCGCCTGCCAGCATCTGTTGATCAAAGCAAACAGAAGCTCCCTTATTGAACGTCCCGGAGTAAGGACGAGGTCGTTCTCGACGAGGCAGGTTCACATGCGGCTCTAACGCATTGCTGATCCAGTAGGCCACTAACAGTGCCCCAGCAGAAGCATAGTGGATCTGCGATAGGGTGTTAAGGCGTCTCTATTGACTTGGCGAGGGCAATGTTTTCACCAGCTCACCAGCAGGCTCGGAAGAGGCAGGTTTTCAGCCCTTGGGCCGAGTTTGGAGCGAGCGGCGCAGGCCAGTAAGCCGAGCAGCTCCGAATTGGTGGATCCCTGTGCCGGCCGTCGACCACCACCAAGCGCGATAGCTATCGACAATTTGTTTTCTCTTGCGGCATTTGCACGGCTACTTTTCTTGATCTTCCCCTAACCTACTGCTACTGCTACTGCTGCTGCTACTGCTACATCCGGGCTGCCGTGCTTGACCTCACCCCCACTTGTCTCACCCTCGTCCTCTCCTCTCCTCCCCCCCGACGGTTTCCTTTGTGTGCCTCCGTGTCTGTGCTAGACAGCGCTCGACGACGTCACCAAGCGGTTTCTCTCGAACAGTCTGCTGCCTCTGTGCGCCTCTTTGCCGACTCGTCCTTTCCCCTTACCCTCTTGAGGTCTAGTCGATCCCAGTAGCCAAGATGCTTTCCAGAAACTCGACCCGGACGGTCCAGGTGAGCCATGTTCCCATCCAAACCCACATCTACGTCCTTGTCCACACCCCATGCGCTCCGGCGGATGTTGCTCGGCTCAGACTGCAAGCTGGCAGAGAGGTACAGCCGCTAACACCACTTCTCCCGCGAAGAGCCTCCTGCGAGCAGCCTCCAAGCAGGCGCAGCCGTCGGTCGCCGCACGATCCTACGCGACCGTCCAGAGCGACGTCTTCAAGCCTGCCAAGTATGGCGGCAAGTACACCGTGACCCTGATCCCCGGTGACGGTATCGGCTCCGAGGTGGCAGAGAGCGTCAAGACCCTCTTCAAGGCGGACAACGTGCCCATCGAGTGGGAGCAGATCGACGCGTCGGGCCTCGACAACAGCGTGAGCGGCAGGTCGGCAGAGGACATGTTCAAGGAGTCGGTCGCCTCCCTGCGCCGCAACAAGCTCGGCCTCAAGGGCATCCTGCACACCCCGCTCGAGCGCTCCGGCCACAAGTCCTTCAACGTCGCCATGCGACAGGAACTCGACATCTACGCCTCCATCTCCCTCATCAAGAACGTCCCCGGCTACGAGACCCGCCACAAGGGCGTCGACATGTGCATCATCCGAGAGAACACCGAGGGTGAGTACTCGGGCCTCGAGCACCAGTCCGTCAGCGGCGTCGTCGAGTCGCTCAAGATCATCACCCGCGCCAAGTCGGAGCGCATCGCCAAGTTCGCCTTCAGCTTCGCCCTGGCCAACAACCGCAAGAAGGTCACCTGCATCCACAAGGCCAACATCATGAAGCTCGCCGACGGCCTGTTCCGCTCCACCTTCCACCGCACCGCCGCCGAGTACCCCACCATCGAGGCCAACGACATGATCGTCGACAACGCCTCGATGCAGTGCGTGTCCAAGCCCCAGCAGTTCGACGTCATGGTCATGCCCAACCTGTACGGCGGCATCCTGTCCAACATTGGCGCCGCACTCGTCGGCGGGCCGGGTATCGTGCCCGGCTGCAACATGGGCCGCGACGTCGCCGTCTTCGAGCCCGGCTGCCGCCACGTCGGGCTCGACATCCAGGGCAAGGACCAGGCCAACCCCTCGGCCCTGATCCTGTCCGGCAGCATGCTGCTGCGCCACCTCGGCCTCGACGACCACGCCAACCGCATCTCCAAGGCCATCTACGCCGTCATCGCCGACGGCAAGGTCCGCACCCGCGACATGGGCGGCGAGTCCACAACCCAGGAGTTCACCAAGGCCATCCTGGACAAGATGGAGACCCTGTAAGCCGGCGCGACGACGACGACGACGACGACGGTCCAGCCACACAGTCTGGGAGACGACTAGTCATTATAGGACTGTTGTCCCCCTCCCTCCGGAAAGCATCAACTACGGAGATTTTCTATACAGATTGGAATAAAAAGAGCAAGTGGGCGGAATGCCAGGTGGGCACGCGCGCTCTCGCGTGGGGATGATGAGGTTGGCAGCTTGCCGCAAGGCATTGTGGGCGAGGCGGGATTGCCGGTAGAGAATAACACGGTGCATACGTGGGCGTCGGTGTGGTATTTTGCGCCTGCACCATAAGAATACCGTGTATAAATAGGACGTCCATATATCAATGCATTGCATTTACTACCAAGTTCTTTAATGTAGGATGGGCGAGCTTGTTGCTCACACCTTCTGGGCACTGCATTGTTCTGTCTGGTGGAACTGTCCAAACACCTCAACATTTAAGCCCTCCAGCGGGAGACATACGGCATGATCTCATGTGTCTGAATCCTGCTGACTCGAGAAGAACTCGACTAAAATGTCCGAATTTCTTGGGGGTTGGCTTCGAAGTGCCAGCGACTGGCGCAGATGTTGGGCTCGTCTGCCTTTCAGGTCCGAGGGCGCGGGTGGGAACAGAAGATCAGGGTCAAACCAGACAGCGACAAGATGCCACAGAGGCAGTTTAAGAGATCGAAATCCGTGCGGAATACATGAAGTCGATCGTGAAAATTGAGGGATCGAATAACAAGTTAAACAAAACCTGTAAGTGTCAAGCCCTCTAAGACGCCGCTCGGCAGCCCGGGACGTGGACTTGATCGGCCTGACGTAAGCAGATTTCAGGCCTGCAACTGCTCGACGCGGCCGTCGTCTCGTGGCCGACTCGGTTGGGGGGCGAACACTTGAAAGGGGGGCGTGCTACTCGAGGCAAACCATTTGATGACGAAAGCCACTGTGCCTTATTTCTTATATCAACACTTCATCCACCATCGTCCACTGCTTGTGTAATTTGCGGGAGCTGCATGGGACGAAACACTGCAGTCACAATCGCATCAACTGTCGAGCTACTCCGGCTCACAGTCGCTCGCTCTCCCCCCCACTCACCCCACCGTCTGCCTACATTGCCTTGGTGATTTACCGACCGCTCATGAGCCACGCTGCTCAGTAATACCATGGCCTCCACCGAAAAGCGGGAGCTCGAGCTCGTCGACAAGGTCAACCTGCGCATCCTCAATGTCGCAAACGACGCCCCCAAGCTCACCCAGCTGCTGAAGCCCTACCTCCCGGCGCTGCTGCTCAAGGCCGGCAGCGACCATGCCTCGGTCCGCTCAAAGGTCGTCACCATCTGCCAGCGACTCAAGGTCTTCATCAAATCGCCCGACGTGGTTCTTCCCGTCGCCGCCCTGCTGGACCAGTACATCGCCAACAACCACCCCGTCATCAGGCAGCTGGACATCACCTTCATCCAGCACAGCTTGGGGAGGATCAGCGCCGACGAGAGGAGGAAGCTCGTGCCGACCATCCTGAGCGGCATCCATGCGACGACACACACCACCCCCGCCAGGTTCAACATGTTCCTGCATGCCCTCAAGGACATCAACATCCCGCCAAGGGGCAGCAAGGAGGACGAGGTCTTTCGGCAGGAGCTCGGCCTGACGGACGACAGGGACGCCGAGTTCGTCGCAAAGTGGCTGGGGAAGCTCCTCCTGGCCCCCAGCCCACACAAGAAGCCGCCCGGCCTGACCGACGACGACATGGCTTTCCTCACCCTGGGCAAGCCTGGCGAGCCAAAATCAGAGGGCACACTGGTCGCGGACTGGCCCGGCACCATGATCAAGGCCGCCAAGCTGCTGGAGAGCGGCGCCTTCACGGACGAGGAGCGCTTCATGCCAGCCCTGTACGCTGCCGCCAGCAACGACTACCGCATCAACTCGGTGGGGAATGCCATGTTGATGAGGAACCAGGTGTCGCTGGAGGACGAGGGGAGGGTCCGGCTGCTCTTTGAGTCCCACTCCCGGCTGCCACCTTCGTATCGCATCCGGATACTTAATCTGTTGTCCAAGTCGGGGCTGTCCACAACCTTCACCAAGGAAATACTGGACGTCGTGCGCCTCGACATCAAGCCCAAGGACGAGGCAGTGGATGGGCTGCAGCTGACGAAGCTGCACAAGGCGCTGTTTGAGTATATCAACTGGGTTGCCCGGATTGGCCCGGGAAAGGGCAAATTCGACATTGGTCCCACATTGATCGAGTTGCTGCGAGGCTTTATTACTGAGGAACAGGGGTGGCCGAAACCGAGCCAGGAGAAACGGGCGCTGGATCCGCTGGACGACAGGAATCTCCGAGCGAGGGCATACGAGACGATTGGTGTACTGGCGAGAGGGTCATCAATGGAGCAGGACAACCTGCTTGAACTCGTTGCGTGGCTGTTTCGATCGCTTTCGGAGGACCCTACGCCCGAGGTCGTGGTCAACATCGAAGGCGCGTTGTCTGTCATGACCTCGGTATTCAAGCCGGACAGCGGAGAGGTCGACAGGTTACGGACTATCATCCTGACATACATGACACTCGCAGACGGCGGGGACTCGATCAGAAGCGTACGACATGCGGCAACAAAATGGGCGAATCAGTGCCTCGCGTTCTCAGACCCCATAGCCAGATGGGTTGATATCCTGGCCATCAATGGACGCGGTGAGGAGAGGATGGAAGTCATCGAGGAGGGCCGCAAGGGTCTCGATCCTTGGACATACCGGGTGAATGATGCGACAGTCACCAATGACCTTCCTGACTGGCAGCAGCTGGTCCAGACCTTCTTCCAGGAACCTATCGGATACGGTGCTTCTGCCATGATGTCAGATGGACCTTCTATCACGCAGAACTTCGTAGACCTGTCCCCGAGCGCCTTCCCAACAGCCATCACCTACTGCAAGCGCATGCTCTTCCTCGCAGCGTTAAAGGACGAGTTCAGCATTGAACCAGGGTGGGAGCAGCAACTAGACACCCTGGTGAAGTCGGACAAGCAGACAAGAGAGTCCATACGGAAATACTTGGGGAGCCTGAGCGGCCATGTCCTGGGGTCCTTTCTGCACGCCTCCCTCGAGGGGATCCAAGAGGACAAGCCCACCACGGAGGAATGCGCGCGCAGCTTCGTCGAGGTCGCTTCCCTCGCGCCCAAGTCCGAGCTGACACCTCTGATCCTCGAGGGCATCCCGAGGCTCCTGGCGGTTGTCACCTCGAACAAGAAGGAGGTCCGGACTCTCGCCGCGAGGGCTCTCGGCATCCTGGCGGCGCACCCGTCAGTGCCCTCGTCACTGTTCAACGTTATCAGCCACGTGCTGCGCCAGCGGTCCCAGTCGTGGCGGACAGCCGTCGGCGCCGAGATGAACGCTGCCCAGGGAGCCTTCGTTGCGCTGGGCCACTTGTGGTCGCGTGCGGTGTATTACCCGCATCCTATTCTTGCTGTGAATGGTGAAGGCGCAAATGGGAGCAACGAGGTATGATTAAACAGAACCCAGCGATTGAGCACAGAGAATAGTATGCTGACTTATTATCAGGGTTCTCTCGTCGATAGCGAGACCCTGCTGCTCGAACTCAGGAACAAGTACCTAAAGGGGAATGATTCGCCGCCCGTGACGCAGCCGAACGCAGAAGAATGGTTGCCCCCTGTCACAGAATTGGGAGGCAGTCAGGTTTCTTTCCAAGAAGTAATATTCGACACCCTCACACAGCTATGGACTGCCCTTATTACGCCGGAAGAAGCCTCCGTCACCCCATACATCGACGTATTGGTACCGCAGTGCAAGAAGGGCAACGAGCGTGCAATCACTGCTCTCGGCCGGCTGGCGCTCGGGCTGAAAGATGGCGATGCCGCCCTCGATACCATACTCTCGAAGCTCTACGAACTGCACGAGCTAAAGCAGCCCGAGGTACATTTCGCGATCGGAGAAGCCATCACGGCCGCTATAGCGCGCTGGGACTCGGATGTTGTGCAGCTCACCGTGGACGTGGAATCCAACACAGACAAGTACCGCGTTGGAAAACGAGCCGACAAGGTCCAAGAAGTCCTGGACAAGATATTAAACGACTGTAAAGCCACGAAACCATCCCTCCTGAAGGCTTCTGGGATCTGGCTCTTCTCTATCATCCAACACTGCTCTCACCTGCCCGAGATCCAGGCGCGCCTGCGCGAGTGCCAAGTCGCCTTCATGCGCCTGCTCAGCGCCCGCGACGAGCTCGTGCAAGAGACCGCGTCGAGGGGTCTTTCTCTGGTCTACGAAAAGGGCGATCCCTCGCTCAAGGAGAGCCTCGTTAAGGATCTCGTTGGTGCCTTCACCGGATCGGGCGCGCAGCTGAAGGTTGAGGAGGACACGGAGCTCTTCGAGGCCGGCGCGCTGCCCACGGGCGAGGGGAAGTCCGTCACTTCGTACAGGGACATCATGAATCTTGCCAATGAAGTCGGAGACCAGAGTCTTGTCTACAAGTTCATGTCTCTCGCGTCCAACGCCGCAACGTGGTCGACCCGCTCAGCGTTCGGGCGTTTTGGCCTGAGCAACATCCTTTCCGAGTCTGAGGTCGATCCTAAGCTGTATCCGAAGCTTTTCCGATACAGGTTCGATCCGAATACAAACGTCCAGCGGTCGATGAATGACATCTGGAAGGCCCTAGTCAAGGACTCTAATACTGTGATTGAGGAGCACTTTGACGCCATTATGAACGACTTGCTCAAGAGCATCCACACAAAAGAGTGGCGAGTCCGGCAGGCAAGCTGTTCTGCCATCGCTGATCTCATCAGTGGCAGACCGTTCCAGAAATACGAAAAGTACTACGGAGAGATCTGGACAAAGGCTCTCAAGGTACTCGATGACGTGAAGGCCACGGTGCGCAACGAGGCGTTGAAGCTCTGCATGGGCATGGCGAACACACTAACCCGCCAGCTTGAAGAGGGCGGTGTGTCGGCGTCCGCCAAGGATATGATGAGCTCCACGCTGCCCTTCCTTCTTTCTGACAAGGGAATCGAGAGCAACGTGAACGAGGTCAAAGGCTTCGCGATCGACACTGTTATCAAAATCACAAAGACCGGCGGGAGTGCGTTGAGGCCGTATATTGCCACCATCGTGACGCACCTGCTAGGACTGCTGAGCACCATCGAGCCAGACGCAATCAACTACTACTATCAGCGCTTCGGTGAGGACGATCGCGAAAAGATTGACAAGATTCGGAGTCAGATGGTCAACCAGAGCCCAATATCCCAGGCCATCGAGAACTGTCTCCGCAATGTTGACGAGAGCGTCATGCCTGATCTCTCCTCAGGCCTCGAGGAAACGATCAAGTCTGCGCTGGGCATGCCTACGAAGGTCGGGTGTGCAAGGCTGCTGGGAACACTGGCGACACGGCACACCAACGATTTCCGTCCGTATGCGGATCGTTTCCTGAGGCTGCTGGAGAAGCAGTGCCTTGACCGTAACGACGAGGTCAGCCAGGGGTATGCCAAGGCGGCAGCGTACATCATGCGTCACGCACCATCAGAAGCCAAAGAGCGCTTCATCTCCAAGTTCGAGACGCTTTACTTCAGCGCCGAGGACGAGGCACGCAGGCAGAAGGTGGCGGACGTGGTGCTATCGCTCTCCAAGATCAGCCCGGACCACTTCAACGCCCTGGAGGGCAGCCTGCTTCCCTTCAGCTACCTGGGCATGCACGACCTGGACGAGTACGTGGCCAAGGCCTTCAAGGAAGTGTGGGAAACACATACAGGTAGCAGCAGGACGGCGACGCGCTTCGTCCCCGAGATCGACGCGCTCGTGCAGCGGGCCCTCGACACGCCGCAGTGGAGCCTCAAGCACGGCGGCGCGCTGACGGCGGCCAGCGCCATGTCAGCAGTGGCCGCGGTGGCCGGCGACAGCGTGGGCTCCGGCGCCGGCGCCAGCGCCGCGCACCTCGCCAGGCTGTGGCCCGCGTTCGACCGCGCGCTCGCACTCAAGACGTTCGCGGGCAAGGAGAAGCTCCTCGACGCGCTGGCCGACGTTGCAGCCAAGGGGAGGGCGCTCTGGGAAGGCGATGCGGCCGTCGCGGCGCAAATGAAAAAGGTGGTCCTCCGCGAGGCGAAGCGGAACAACGAGGCGTACCGCGTGCACGCCTTCCGGTGCCTGTGGAGGTGCGCCGCGGCGCGCGAGGACGTGGACCTCTGGGGGGAGGCAGTAGCGATCGCGCGGCCCTTCCTGGATGAGTATGCCGACGAGGACCGCATGGACGTCGACGGGGACGACAGCGGCAAGGCGGCCAAGGAGAAGGAGGCGCTCGCCTACAAGACCGCGCTCGGGGCGGTCGAGGTCGTGGCGAGGGCGTACAACCGCCCGCTGCTGCGGCGCCGGCCCGTCGCCATGGCGCAGGGCGTGCTGGATGTCCTGGGGCCGTTCTTCGCCAAGAGCCGGTTCGACTCCATACGCCGCGAGGTGTGGTACAAGGCCGTCGAGGACATGGCCAAGGACGCTGGTGGTGGTGGTGATGCCGCTGCTGCTGCGGGCGAGAAGAAAGAGGAGGAGGAGGAGGAGGCGGGGGCTGATGGTGTCGAGGTCACCCGCCGGTACTTTTACAGCCTGGACGTCGACAAGCCTGACCTCGGCGTCGAGACGCAGCGTGTTGCCCGCGCCCAGGCGACTGTCGCGCTGGCGAGGGCTGTCAAGAAGGGGGTATTTGGCCCGGATGCGGCGAGGGCGGATGGGGTCGTCGGGATGATGAAGATGGTCATCACTGACGCTCGCGCGGCGGAGAGGAGTGTTGATGTCAAGAGGATCATGGATGAGGCGTTGGCTGAACTCTAATGGGGCGGATGTTTAGATGGCTTTTTGGTAGATTCTCTACGGGGTCATTTAGACCATGTTTGTTCTTTTTCATGTAGAAATAAATGGATCTCGAAGTCTGTTTACGACCCCGGGGCCGCGACGTGAGAGGGAGGGGGTGCAAAGTGCTGAGTGCTCTAAGACTGAGGCCATGAATTTGCCCATCCAGGTTTTTTTCAGCACCAGCGCCGCACACATCAATCCCATTATGGGAGTTGTCTGCCTGGAACAGCTTGCCTCGCACCTTGGTCCAGGACACAGGGCTGCCGGGAGTCGTGAGCACACGTTTGGCGCCGGCAGAATGTACGAGAGAGAGCCGGCGCGGGCCCTTTTCTTCGAGACCGACAATGTGTGACCACCACAAATGGGCTCGGAGCTTCATGCGACTTTCTTGGAAGGAGTTTTTTAAACTCTCAACTCTTGAATTCTATTACGGGCTTTCCAATGAAAAACTGTCTCTTCAAGTGAGCGCGTTAACTACTTAAGTATGGAAGGACCTATCAGGTGGGGAGGAAGACTGGCCCAGACTCGCCGCACTGGGGTTATTAGAGTGCTGGTTAATTAGGAAACCGATTCTCTCGAGTCGAGCTCCATCGGTCTGGATACCTGGCCAGGCAACGAGATCTGGTTTCGGACTCTATTGAATGCTGATTCCCTCTTGGGCCTCAGGTCCGGCTTGCGCGCCAGTGCTCTAAAAACAGCAATTGTTACTAGTGTCACGGCCTGTGGCATCTGATCAAGATACATCTATTTCCTCCTTTGCTCTGATGCCGCAACTTCAATAGTAACTCTGATCTCCCAACTCTCGTTCGAATCCCTAGACCTACCTCCTCTGGCATTGACCAATCGACACGATTCCCCAACCCCCCCCCCCGGCGCCTCATTCAACCTCACTTTCCCCCCCAAAAACACATCAAAACATTCGCATGATGGAGAAATTCTCAGATCTCCCACAGGAGCTCCAATACCTCATCCGGGAGCGGGTGGCGCGGCCTCAACTGCCCGAAGCCCACTACCCTGCCCTCCGGCCCGACTCAAAGCACATCCAACCAGTGGAGCCCCTGCTGCCCCCAGCCAGCCACATTCTCAACACCGACAGCAGGAAGCTCCGACGGCGGGATCATTCGATCCGTATCTCCCGGCTTCGCTAGACCCGGGCTGTACCTAGGTAGTTCAGTCGACCGCCCCCCCGCCCTGGGATGGGACCGGACCGAGGCGACATTATCTATCCCTCGAGTCACATGCAGGAATCTGCCCTCTGCCCGTTCGCCTCCTCCAGCACCCTCCCCCCCCCACAACTCTAGCTGTCACAGTATCATCATCAGGATTGAAAGCTCCGTGAGGGCGTCCCCGGCTGACTGCGCCGGCGTGGTCATGCCGTTGGTTCAGTTGCCGGGCGCATCACATGTGCGGACCTTCGTGCAATGTATCTTCGAGATGTCCAGACAAAGCACTTGAGCGACCAAGTATTTCAACGATCCAGCCCCAGTCAAGACCTCGACATCATCCTCCAGGCCCCTCGGGAATTTTGAAACGGGGATCATCACAACAACGACAAATGGCAAGCAACATGCCCTCCTTAGCCTCCCGTTAATCAGCCTCTGGGAAAGCATTCGTCCCCGGACGCCGCTCCTCCGCCACCTGGAACGCGCCAACGTACAACGTCCGTGACTCCAAGCCTCCTCGCCCCCGGAACATCCCCATCGAGCTCGACCACAGACAAGGTCTTAGCTTGTGAGCTGCTGTCGGCCACGGGACGAGGAGTTTGGATGGGATGGGTTGGGTTGGGGCACGATGCCATGCGTTGGCAACACATTTTCGATTTACAAGCATGCATATGACAGGCAGCCGGCCGACAAGTGATCGTCTCGTATGGCATTTTTTTATGGCTAGTTAGCCATGAGGCACCTCGTATTCAAGTAGAAAGTCAACCCAAAGAAGGCTACAACATGAGATGGATTTACACGCATGCTTGGAGTCTGGATGTACGGTTATTTCAATCTATTTGGATGGCACTGTTCCCCCTTCGCTCACCAGCTCTCTACTTATGAACTGATACGCAAATAAGGTGGAAGTGATTGCGTCTCCGCGCTAGCTCTGGCTCTTTCAAGCCAGATTACCAGGCGACACCACGAGGAGGTGCGGAGTCCGGCTTCGTCGCCCGCCTAGCCCACCTTACGGCGAGCCAAGCAGCCTGCGCCTGCGCCTGAGACAGAGCAGACAGGCTTGCTAAACTAATTCTCATGATAGAGACCACCCACAATGGTGTTGTTAGCTTGGGTCCCGGCGCGTTATGCACCTGGCTTGCCTCGTTCCGAGGACAAGCCGCCCGCGCCCTAGTCTATCGAGGCCGGATTATCAATCTTTGCGAGCAGGTAGGCTTTGCTACACCAAGTCTCATATTGGACCGGACCTCACGATGGAGATGGAGTGTGTAGCATGGACCCATGGATTCTGGCACGTTTTGCACCTGGCTTGCCTCATTTCGAGGACAAGCCGCCCACGCCCGAGCGTACGCTTCGGGTTACCAATATTTGCGAGCAGTCAGGCTCGCTACACGGAGTCTCTCTCTGGAGATCAGTTCCCACGGGGGGGGATTGTAGCGTGCTACACTGAGTCTTTCTGTGAAGACCAGTTTCCACAATGGAGATTGTAGCATTGGTCCTGGCCTGTTTTGGGCGAGGCCAGGACCGTCTGCGCCCGAGTCTACGACTTCAGGTTACCACTTTCTGGCGAGCAGGCAGACTTCCAAGCCAGCAACCATCAAATGACGGCCACCAACTTGACACCTGACTCCGGAGCGAAGTCCGTCGTACCACCTTGCGGCAGGTCAGGTGTGCCCCTCGGAGGCAGTGTCATCCGCAGATTGGCGGCGACAACCAGGGAAGGGTATGTGATGCTCTCTTCCGCTGGCTCCAACACCGAGCGTTTTGGCGCAAGTTGTCCGTGGAAAGGCGTCAGCATTCAAGTGCTATTTGGCTGAGGGCCATAGTCGTGGGCTTGTGTGTTGCTTGGGGTGTTGGGATGGCAGAGGATAGCAGAACAGAGGCTGACACTTGTGGTCGCGACGGTAGCTGGTGAGGGGGCAGAAGGGAGACAAGTCTTGTGACGGGTTCAGCTCTGCTCAATGATAATGTTCCCTGGCGAATGAGTCAGTCGACTTACGGTGTCAGACAAGACCCCTCAGCAGGCGAGCAAGATGGGTCCCCTGAGACCTGCCAGCGCCTTGCAAAGGGCGCGGCCACATGCTCGTTCTGCGCGATGCGCATTTGCCTGCTGTGCAGTCAACACATCCTTACCAACCGTAGAGTACAGTTGTAAGGCAACATGCCTGGTGGATGACTTACGCACATGCATTGGTGAGAGGAGTGCAAATTGTGAAGAGGAAGAGTTCGCACAGTAGAGAGAGAGCACTCGAGGCATCTCCTGGAGAACGAAGGTTGCCACAAACCCTGCGGCGTCTTAGGTAAGCTGCGACGGGACCCCTGCCAGGGTTCTTGCATGGCAGGCGCGGGTGGCGGCGTTCAAGGAGATATTTTGGTACTTGTACTTTGGTACCGCGGCCGTGACGCCATCTCCTGGCCGCCTGCTGCAGGCGACTACCTCACAGGTCAGAGCTTCTTGAAGCATCTACCACTTCCCTCATGTCCAACACCACATACCGACACCGCCTATTCTTTCCCACACAGTCACATCCCCAAGAGTCACTACTCCAGACCGGGTGTACAAAATACCTTGCGAAGCCTCTGCAGTCGACTGTCAATGGTCTGAAGTGAAGCTCTACTGGCGCCACCGTCCCCGCTCAGAGCTGCCGTTCACTCGACTCTTCAACCCCACCAAAACGCTCGATCAAACAGGGGCCGAGCTTCGCCTGGCCGAACCACTCCCGACCCGACCAGACCAGACCCAAAGCCAACCCAAGGCACCTACTTTTGGGCACATTGTGGTCTTGAACTCCTCCTGACCCCTCTACAACTTCAGATCGGAAGACGCCCCCGGCCGCGGGATTCATCCACTCGACGCTGCGACATCGGGCCAAATCAGTCTTCCGCCATCTTGACCACCCCACGGAGAAAATCAGCGACTTCCTACCTACATCAACCCGCCGGCAGACGAGTGACCCTCTAAAGAAACACCACACCGCCACAGAACCCAGACCGACAACCGGCAATATGGCTGACGATCCAGTCGCACAATTTATGTCCATCACGGGCACCAATGACACAGTTGCCACCGGCTGCCTGTCGATGACCGAGGGCGACGTGATGGCCGCTGTCAACCTCTTCTTTGAGAACCCAGAGATCGCGAGCTCCTTCACCACCCAGGCCTCCGCCGCGCCTGCCTCGTCCTCGACCGCCGCCACCTCCCGAGCACAAGGCACATCTTCGAGCCGGAACCTCGGTCGCCAGGATGATCAAGGCGTCATCCATATTGACGACGATGATGACGACGACGATGGGCCAATCCAGATCGACGAGGACGATGATACGGATTATGTGGACCACTCCGACCTCGGGCGCATTGTGCAGGAGAGTGATGATGCGGCCATGGCACGCCGCCTGCAGGAGGAGATGTACGGTGGTGGCGGTGCCCCTCCTGCGGACGGTGTGCGGGCTCCCATCGCTAGGACCACCGAGACGCTGGTCGCGCCCAGCGGGTATGGCGCGCCGATTGACGATGATGGCTTTGCCGGGCTGGAACAGCTCCGAAGGCAGACAAGGCCTCGACGTGAGTTTACTCTGGCATATCTTGGTCTACCTTAGGCGGCTCGGCCTGGCTAACACCCCACTACAGCTACCGGAAACCCTTTTGGCCAATCCATCTGGGAGGACTCGGATAGCCCACGCCCCCCGACATCTTTTGCCGCCGCAGCAGGCGGCTCCAGCGTGGAGCAGAACAGAGCACGGCGCCTCGCGGATCTGTTCCGGCCGCCGTACCAACTGATGGAACACTTTGCCTGGGATGAGGCAAGAGACGTCGGCAAGCAGGAAAAGAAGTGGATCCTGGTGAACGTGCAGGACATGAACGACTTCAACTGCCAGGCGTTGAATCGAGACATATGGAAGGACGAGGCCATCGTGGCCCTTGTGAAGGAGAACTTCCTATTTCTCCAGTACGCTAAGGACGACCCACGCGCGGGGGATTACAACACCTTCTACTTTCCCCCGCACGCGCAGGAGAACAAGGACAACTTCCCACATGTATCCATCATCGACCCACGGACGGGAGAGCAGGTCAAGGTCTGGTCAGGAATCCCTTTCCCCACCGCGCAGGCCTTCCATGCGGACCTGGTAGAGTTCCTCGACCGGTACTCTCTGGAGCAGAACAAGAAGAACCCCGTGTCGAAACAAAAGCGACCCCAGCCGGCCGTTGATGTAGACCGGATGACGGAGGAGGAGATGCTGGAGATGGCGTTGCGGAACAGCCTCGAGGCCAATGGTGGGAACGGAAGTGCTAGCAACGTGAACGCGCTGCAGGATCCCGACGACCTTACAAAGTCCATGGAGCTGGAAAAGGGCAAGGGCAAGGCGGTCGCGACGTCCAGCTCGGACGAGATCATGGGAGGAACCCCGCAAGCCGAGGCACAAGAAGCGCCGTCGGCATCATCGTCGTTGTTTGCTTCTATCGCATCCGACCGGCCGCACTCTGAGCCTGCCAACGGCTCGGCGGTCACGAGAATCCAGTTCCGCCACCCCGAGGGGCGAGTGATCCGGCGGTTCAGCGTGGCGGATCCGATCCGGCGAATCTACGAATGGCTGAAGTCGGAGCCAATCACGGCAGACAAGGCAGGTGTGGAGTTTGAGCTCAAGACGGTGCCCGAGGGCAAGGACCTGATCGACCTGCTGGACCAGACCATCGAGGAGGCCGGTCTCAAGCAGGCCACAGTCATGATCGAGTACATTGAGGCTTGACCGCGTGAGAGGATTCACTAACGACAGAGCACCGCGCCGAGACCTCCCGTTGCGCTGCTTGCAATTTGAAAACGGCGGGGCAACACAGGGCCACGGAACGGCGTGCGGCACAGTAGGATGGGCTGAGGCCCGGGACAGATCACAGGTCACATATCACATCGTGCCTGGATGTCCGAGCTGGTAATGCTTCAGCTATGGCCTCTGAGCACCGATATTTTTCTTCTCTTTTCCTTTTTTACTGGTCTGTTTTGAAAGGCGTCACGGTCATGAATGTAGGGTGGGAAACCGGTTCAGTTAGACACGAAAGTTTGGGCGGTCTGAACTAGGGGCCAAGGCCGGCCTCGACTAGCATAAAGATTATGGCCTTCTAGCATTGTGCCGAAGTGAGGGGACGGATAGACGCTCACTCGCACGCACGCACATGGAAAATGAAATGAAACCAAACGGGCTGACATCACGATACGAAGTTGGCACAGGAGTGCGGTGTGTTATTTTCTCATGCCGGGATAGCGATAGCCAATGATTCCAGGCGGAGGGGCGGCAGGCTGAGACCCCCCATCCCGGAGACCAAGGTCCAGCATTAGCCGCATTGCTGTTCGAATCTCCGGGGGGCCACTAGAGGATGCGCCTTGCTGTGATGCATCCAGGCACGAGGGGCACCCTGGCCAATGGATTTGGGGGTGGGAGGGGCTAGGTTTGGCCGGTCTGGGATGGGGATGTTGTTGTTTGGGTGTCAAGAACGTGGGGTAGAATGAGGGAGATAGGCTGATAGGGAGACGGAGAGAGCCAGCCAGACAGACTGACAGACAGAGAGAGAGAGAGACAGAATGAACAAAGAAAGAGGTTGGTAAACTACAGGTCCCACTAGGATTAGGTTGGGTGCCCACTTTCAGCCCCTCCTCGTCCTCCTCGTCGTACTTCCCGATCACAAGCTTGCTGATCTTCATGCCATCTATTATTCACTCCTCGTCATTGTCACTTTTGCACGCTCGTGTGCACTTACTCGGCCATGAGCTGAGCTGAGCTGAACAGAACGCATTCTCCCCCCTTCCCCCACACCTCTTCCCCCTCCGTTCACTTGTTCTGACGCGTCACGGAATTGCGGACCTGCTGTTCTGCCAGTTCTGCTTGTGCTTGTGCTGGCTGCTGTTGTCTGTCCCTCTAGCATTGCAATACCATTTCATTTCAACCGTCACATCGCCATCCTCATCTACTACTCACACGACTAGTTCAGTTCTGTGCCGTCTCTAGTTTTCATTTGTCTCGGAGCTTCCCTTTTGCCCTCTCCCACTGCCCCTCTCACTCCGTGTCGGTCCCTTCTTAAGTTCTTCACCAAGGCAAAGCTTGTACCGCTAGAGAAGTAGGACCCCTGGAAACCACGATCTGCCCGCCTAGACGCGGAAGCCATCCCCGCGCGAGTGTGACGCTCGCTCTGACTTTCCTTTCCCCCTCCCCTTCTCCCCGACTTGACTGACGGACGCTCTTGACTTGACATTCCGACTGGAGACTGGAGACTGGAGACTGGCCCCCCTTCTCAAACTCCAGACCGCGGGGAAAGCTGCAGGTTTACTGGCCAGCCGCCCAGCCGCCGGGTTTGGGGCCCACCAAGCGAAGACCCACCACAGCTTCTCGGCCTCGATAAGCCCCTCTCCGCGATCCCTCGACGCACCTGGGCAACACCAAGAGTTACCCACTCGCTTCCCAGCCGAACGGACGATCCCCACTCTCCCCGATCTGAGCACCTGCTCTCGCGCCAGGGAAACTGGTCGCCAGCTGCTGGTCCCTTTCCCTCACGAACCGCCGGCTCTCGATCCGGATCGATTGTCCATTCTCGACAAGAAAGAAGGACAAAAAGGAAGAAATAAAAATAAAGGACCAACTGAGAGGGCATCATGGCCGGCCGGGACAGGGACTGGGACGAGAATGCCCACGGGTCCCCAGACCCGGAGACCCTCTACACCAAGGAGTACTGCATTGGTTCGTCACATGCATCATGCCTGTCCCTGGGCAGGAAGAAGCAATTGCGAGTCCGAACATCTGGACTGACTTGACTGTGTAGGTGGTGGCAGTTTTGGCAAGGTCTTCAAAGGGTACGCTTCCTCTCGCATTTCCTCCTTCCGCCCCCCCCCCCCTGCGTATCCCACCAATCCGTCACGCCCGCCCGCCTACCCGCCCTCTTGCCCTGCAACGACAATGGCTGACATTTCTTTTACCCCTCGGACAGTGTCGACAAGCGAACCGGTCAGGCAGTAGCTATCAAGATTATCGATATTGAGAGCGCCGAAGACGAGGTCGAAGACATCATCCAAGAGATCGCCATCCTGTCCGAGCTGCAGTCCCCCTACGTCACGAAATACTACGGTTCCTACGCCAAGGGGGCCGAGCTTTGGATCGTCATGGAGTTCTGCTCCGGTGGGAGCTGCGCCGACCTCATGAAGCCGGGCAAGATCGAGGAGGAATACATCGCAATCATTGTCAGGGAACTACTGCTGGGGCTGGACTATCTGCACTCGGACAAGAAGCTGCACCGGGATGTGAAGGGTATGTCGGGCTCCTCCCATCCCGTGGGCAGCAGCAAAAAGAAAAGGAGACTTTCCCGGTGTGTGGAAATGCTGACCCGTTCCCAGCTGCCAATGTGCTCCTGGGCTCCAATGGCCAGGTCAAGCTCGCAGATTTTGGAGTTTCCGGCCAGCTCTCGGCGACCATGACCAAGAAGAACACCTTCGTCGGCACACCCTTCTGGATGGCACCCGAAGTCATTAAGCAGTCGGGCTACGACCACAGGGCCGACGTCTGGTCACTCGGGATCACGGCCCTCGAGCTCGCAAACGGAGAACCGCCCTACGCAGACATCCACCCCATGAAGGTCCTTTTCCTCATCCCGAAGAACGCACCGCCGAGGCTAGACAAGGACACCTTCAGCAAGGCGTTCCAGGACTTTGTCGCCTGCTGCCTACAGAGAGACCCCAAGGACAGGCCAACCGCCAAGGAGCTTCTCAAGCACCCGTTCGTGAGGAAGGCCAAGAAGACGAGCTACCTGACTGAACTGATCGAAAGGCATACCCGGTGGTCTGCTACCCACAAGAGCGCGGACGACGATGACGGATATGACGACGTTGGCGAACCCGCATATCGGGAGCCGGTCAATGAGGACATGTGGGATTTTGGTACTGTGCGGCTGGTGGGTAACCAGGGCGGAATTGTGCGGAATCCAGGTCTCAACGCCATGGGTGAGTCGGCTACAAACGCACGGTCTTCAAGACCACTTGAGAGCGAATATGGAGACTCGAGAAAGGAGACGACACCAACGAAGGCGCTGCTGGAGCGGGAGCGGGAGACGTTCAAGTCGGGTGGATCCACGTCCGGCACCGCGAGGCAGGTCTCACCACAGCGTAAGCCCGTTGGTTCGACCTCTGGGCCTCAGTCGCCGGCCAAGGTGCCTTTGCCTCCGTCTCCTGCGAAGCCCACCCCAAGGCCGCAAGATCCGGCGCACGCAACTCCAAGAGCCTCCCAGATGAAGCCTCTACCGCAGCCCGTCGACAACTCCCCAGAACATGAGAGGTCATTACATGAGCAGCTCCAGCGGGACATGGGGCACCTGAATCTGGGCTCGGCTATCAACCCAGAACGGCGTGTTTCCGGCCCGCGGATGATGCCTCCATCAGCGATGCAGCATCACCAGATACAACGGCAGCCATCAAAGCTGGGCCCGTTGACCCTGCCCGAGATACCACCCTTCCGGGCCAGCGAGCAGCAGTACGCAGTGCCACCATCGCCCCTGATGCGGACCCCGAACCATCAACACCCACTACCCATCCAGCCGCAAGCAGCGAGACAGTACTCGCCATCTGTCATACAGCCTCCACAGCAGCCAAATTATTTCAACCAACACCCTTCAGCACCGCGATCTATACAGACCCAGAACATCAACCCCCTAACTTCAAAGGAGGGTAACCGCGGAACACCCTCGTCGACACACTCCTTCACGCCCGAGCCCCAAACGCCGACCCCGCTCGCCTTCCCACCGCCTGCACCGGCCAACCCGAACGGCGAACTCGACGCCCTGAACGACGTCATCTTCCCGGCCCTCGAGGAGAGCCTCAAGAGGCGCCAGATCCACCTGCAGCAGCTCTATCCAGGCCGGCCGAACAGTGCCAACAGCGGCGCGCAGACGCCCAAGCAGCAGAGGGCCGAGGCGTCGCACGAGAAGATCCGCAAGCTGGTGTACAAACTGGCGCACGTGTGCAAGGAGATTGACCACTTCGACAAGACGGAGCCAGTAGGCATGGGCAAGGACGTCAGCACCTTCCTGGAGGGCCTGCTCGAGGAGATCCTGGTCCGTGTGGAGCCGCTCGATGACGAGGAGGGCATGTGACGGCCATGTGGTGGTCTTCACGGGGCCATACCCATGGACTCCGTTGCGGGAATATTGAGAAAAAAAAACGGAAAGGGTGCCTTGCGAAGACCACAAATAGAATGCATAGATAGGCTTTACAATGGCACGGCCTGTGGCTCCTCTTGCGTGGGAGCACGCGAGCAGCAGTGCATATGGGCCGGGCCATAAAAGACGGGACTGACGGGATGTACTGGGGCCAACGGGGGGAAACACAGCAACCTATGCCGCCCAGCCGGCCAGATGCGCCTATCTACAACCATCCTGACGGATTCAAGATAGGTGCCGTCGGTCGTTCAGTGGATCGATGAGATGACCAGGTAAAGACGAATCCAGTCGGGGACAGCCCGGCCACGGCGGGGCTTCAGAAAGCAGGAAAGAAGCCTGCATGCCTACTACCACCACTACTACTGCTGCCGAAGAGCAGCCCGGACGACGGGCGTAACGGGAAATTGAGGAAGAAGGAGGGCGGGCTATGTATGTCTCGGCAGCCCCTGCAGCCATTTTTTTCGGGCTGCTGTGTACTCGTAACGTACTTTTATACCCGAGAATTGAGAGGAATATTACATGCATTTGATTGTGAGGGTGATTGCGGTTTTTCATGGCTGGATTGTCTTTCTGTCTGTCTGGCTGGCTGGCTGGCTGGTTCAGGTGGATGGGTGGAATTTGACATCTGTTGGCGCCGCGTTCACAGCAGTCCCACTTCAGTTCGTTGGTTCGACCGCAAGTCACTTCCAAGCAGACTGGCATTACTAACCTCCCAAGATCTCTTGGTACGCCTCAGTCTTGAGTCGGGCATCTCGGAATGCCTCGTCGTTCCGGTGATACCCCACACCGGCTCTCCAGGTCAAAACCGTTGTATCTGATCAGGGACGAGCAGCCAGTGCACTGCTGCACCGTCTTCGTCGGCAATGCTGGGACGAGAGCCGCTCGTTGTTCCAGGGTCAGATCTCCGGCGGTAACAATACATAACCCATCATGCACTACGCCCCATGGGCCAGCCCGGTCGAGCTCCGCCGTGACACGGCAGAGGCCTTCTTTAGCAAGTCTCCCCGCGCCGCGCGGCGCCCATGACGGGGACAGTAGGGGGTTTCCGTGGATGGCTGCCTGTAAGTGAGGCAGCTTACCTCGATCTGAACAGGTGCGGCACAGGTCACAGCACGTCGGCGGCACCCTGCCGCGCAGGCCGGGCTCCCAGGCCGGGCTTGTGGTAAGTAGATGCCGCGTCGCGGTGCCCTTGTCCCCGGACTGCGTGGCGAGGTCGACGAGTGAGTAGACCGGGCACGCCGCCGACGGCCTGACGGCGTCACGGGCCCCGTCTTGAGCTGGCACCAACGGCCGGGGCGAGGGCCCCCACAGGATGAGCACCACGCCGACTGCTACGCGGTCCTTGGCCAGTCCAGTCCGGGCAGAGAGACCCTCGCCGCCGTGCACGGCCAGCCCGACATGAGGGCTTCGACGTGGTGGATGGCAGTGGGAAACGGGTGGGAGCGGGTGGGTTGGGGGGCGGCAAGGGTACGGTTCCACCCGCCGTCATCTTCTGGGACCCCCGAGGCAGAAGCCGCCCCTGTGTGTGGGTATTGAAGTAGCATGGGGGAGGAGGTCGGGGGAAGAAGGGTGCCATGCACTGGGGAAGAAAATGCTTTCATCTCGATCAGCTGCATGATACCTGCCTACGCGAGGGTTGGGAGGGGGGCAGGGGTGGTGGAACGTCTGGCACACCTCATACCGAACGGTGTGTGATGGGCGACAGCCATAGGTCCTGACAAAGGTTTGCGTGACGTTGAAGGGTGGATCAACAGCACCATCGATATCACCGCCCGCCGGCAGCCAAATTATGTCTCGGCCGTGCCATTACCTAGGTATATAAAGCTGTGATTAAGGACGTTGAAGACTGAACCTCTTGCGTTTCGGGTGCCATCCTCTCCAGTAAGTTACTACACACTCCCCACAGATGGGTGTTGAGAGTATGCAAAATGAAGAAGCAGGGCGCTAACAAGCTAATGGAGAACATAACGGGGCGCGGCCAGTCCTGCGACTATCTACCTAGTCAGGACTCGGGTCAACTAGGCCACAGATATTAAGTCCAGAACTCAGATAAAGACGTGGAAAGGAACCACCACTCCATCAGGTGTCCAATTGAGACGTGTTTTTCTTCATTCTTGGATGCTCTGTCGGCCTGCAAGCTTCTGCTTTTCAAGTATGCCGCCTTTTGGCACAGTAGACTACCATCCCTGGAATCCTTCGGCCCCTGTGGCTCTTTTGCTCTGGGTGGTCGAGTAAGTCGTGTAACTAAAAGAATAGAATTTTGCCGCAAATTGAGACATGACAACCAAGAGTAATTGCTATTGGACCCATTCCCTGTCTGTATTATCACCCATACTGGGAGCCAGCCCGGCTGTCACTTGCAGTATTACGTGTGATGCATTGTAATGTTAGACAGAGCAGGGCATGGAGCAGAGCAGCGTTACATTTGTGAACCACTCCTGGCCGTAAATGGCAGTTCTCACAGCTCACCATTACTATTCAGGCCACGGATATGCAGGCTCGGGACCCGAAATTATATCCTCCTCCAAAAGTCCCTCATCCCTCTCGCAATTGGGCCTCCTCATACCCCTAAGTCAGGCAGGATCGGCTCTGCAGTTGACGTCGCACAAGCAAGCGAGTGCCGCAGCGGGGTACAGTTTTACAAGTAAGGACGACTCGGACATTTCGGTAACTTGAAAAATAAAAGGCCCAGCCTGTTCTCTACTGATGCCTGGAACAAGCACCTGTGACTAAATCTCCGTTGTGCCAAGCCATGCCCGATCGAATAACTCCTCGGATTTGGCCATCGTGCCGGGCGTTAGCTTGGTCTTTGTGTCAGTTCATGATGGTCACAGGCGAACTGACAACCAGCCTTTTGCCCAGGCAGACAGGCTACCCATTTAATGGCCCCTGGGGTGGTCAGGGCTCTCCTCCTTGGCTGACTTGCGCAGGCCACGCAGACTATGATGGATGTCACCCCTTCTACGGCGGGGGATGCTGTCCTAAAGGACTGGCATGTCAGGGCGGCGGTCTCTGTATTGCTGTTTCTACCACTGCCACAACCGCGACGGTGCTTTGTGATCAAGGATTGTTCGCTTGCCCTTCTGATCAAGGAGGTACGTATACCCGGATCTTTACAGTCTGGTACCGGAACTGGAACTCACCATCGGTTCAGGAGGCTGTTGCTCTGAAGGGCAGATCTGCGGTTCAGGAGTTTGCACTGCATATATATCGGCGACGACTACAATCAGCGGCACAGCTGCCAGCACTGTTACTTCGACGTCTGCATCCAGCCAAATCAGCCCCAGCCTGACCGCTATTGTATCGACCATAGTTGCAGGGACCGAGACTGTTACTCAGCTGCCAAGGGCGATGCCTTCTGTGTTCGCTTCAAGCAACAGCCCAGGGGTTAGCCAAACCGGGGCCGCCAACAGCGGAACCAGCCCAGCAGAAAGTGAAACAGCGGCCAGCAGCACTGGGAACGGCCTATCGGCCGGCCAGATCGGAGGTATCAGCGCGGGAGCCGTCGTGGGCTTCCTGCTCCTGGTGGCACTTGGGTGGCTGCTGGTGCGGCATCTGCTCCGGATCTCGCGGTTCATGGACAAATTCAACAACCACGCTCATGAGCGGCCTGGGCAACCGGAGCCGGTGGTTGGAGGGGTTGGCGCAAAGGACTCGGAGATGAAGATAGTCAAAGAAGGCACAGATGGCGGCGCGCAACCACCGGCGGAGCTGTCACCACAGGAGAGGCCTCAGCTGCTCGATGAGTGGGGGCGGCATGGAAGCCGTGGGAATGAGCTCGCCGGCGACCAGGAGGCTCGCAACATATCCGAACTGGACGGTACTGGCATAGCCAAATAGGGGGAACATTAACTAAGCGATTCTGGCGCGGTGCCCGTGAAGACAAAGACCTTGGTTTTCTATCAGAATGGTTTCGCTGGCCTTCGTTGCATGCAGTCGCAACGAGGCACCTGGTGTCCAAGGATATCTACTTACCTAGGTAGGTACCGATTGCAAGTGCATTAGAAGGATTATGAGAGGAAGAGAGAATACGACGGTTAATTGAACTATATAATGCACCGCTCATAATACATATAAAAACTCTATCGTCTTCCTTGAGTTGTAGCAAGCATCAATACCTGCAAGCTGCCCATTTGTCCGGGAGAATGTCGGCCTCCTACTTTACATCCTCTCAACCCAGCTATTCATCGCGGCCGGACCGTCTTCCAACCACTACTCGAGACTGTCAAATAAGTAATTGACTCTGCCCCGCTATTATGCAGCATTGACCGGTACATATCGATATCATGGAGCCCGGACGTGACGCACACTGGCACACCTGCTTCGCGCGCTTTGAAGTTCTCGCGCAGTAGCGACGACACCAATGGTCGCAGACCAACCACCTGGCCGGGTTCTTCATGATTTGTTTTATCATTGGATCCATGGTGCCAAACTTGTTCAGATTGCCATATAGAACCCTGTTCGGGTGGAACTTCAAGCACTTGTTGCCAGCTTCGTCCTCGCCGGGCTGCACCATGTGGCCGATGAATTCGGCGAGCAGGAGTGAGTACCGGTCCCCGCCGTAGTATTCGACTATTCTCCGCAGGTAGTCCCAAGCACTGTGTCCGTAATTATTCTTAACGGAAAGTCCCGCCCCGTATTCCTGCATCAGTGCCATTATGGACTGCAAGAGCGAGCCGTGGGCGTACAACTCAAAACCGGCGTGCAAGTCGCTGCGCAGGATCGTTCCGTTGGTCCGTATGTGCCTCAAGAAGGAAACCATGGCTGTGTCGCCGTGCATGTCGACATTTGCCGGGCTGAAACCGGCCTTGAGGAGAGCGTGCAGAACGCATGCGACCGTCTCGAGTCGAGCAAGCAAATTTGAGCCCCAGTCTGGCTGGATGTCATACAGCGCCCAATCTACCCAGGGCCAGAACGTATTAAGAAAGCCCACTGGCATGAGGTCACGCTGGTCGATCCTCGACTCTTGCAGGATGGCCCACACGTTGCTCCCAATATCGACTGGATGGACTCTCCGGAACGTGGTATCGTGGATCCTGAGGCTCTCTCGAACCATAATCTCAAGGGGCGTTTTAGTTCCCGAGGACAGGCCAGCGAGGATATCGGCTCCGTGCCTGAACATTTTGGATATTAATTCCATGACCTCGGGATGTAGGCCACTGCGGAAATTCCATTTCAGCAGTCTGGCCAAAGGGGTGAGGCCATCTGCGCCAACCCTGTTAATCTGTTCCGCCGAACAGTCGTCGAGAATGGCGTCGAGAAGCTCAATCCTAGCGTTTGAATCCCTTTGCATTTCGTTTTTCGGCGCTGAGCATACAGCATGGAGCATCATCAGCCTTCTAGCCGAGGAGGTCGTAGCCGTCATCGCACCATGGTCCAGAAGCAATTTTGCTATCCCGAAATGACCTCTCCTCGTGGCCAAGACACCTGGAGCAGCGATTTCAACGACACGAGGGACGGCCTCGGTTTCTTCAGACAGCCCGCTGTTCGGGGCGGAACGACCTGGGATGTCCAGGCCCGCACCATAGCCAATGAGGAGCTTCAAGAGGTCGTCCCTCCCGGGCTCAAGTTCGAAGTCGGTATTGCAAACGATCGCGAGTGGTGTCAGACCACGGTGGTTTGGTTCGTCAATCCGGCCCGCGTACCCATTGAGGAGGAGGAACTCGACGAACTCGTAACTAATGCTAGGCCAACCCTTGGACAACTCTGCGTGGAGAGCGTTATCGGCAAGCCATTCCCTGTGGTCTTGGCCAAAAAATACCATTGAAATCCGATGGGCACCGTGGGCCACCAGCACTCTAGCCGTTGCGTAGTTTCCGTTGCATATCGCAATGTGGAGTGCCGTGTAGGCCATGAGATGGTTGCTTGTCGGTATGCCTGGCACGCTCGACGCTTCCCCGCGTCGGTCACACTGGCATCCCCGGACAGATATCGCGTCCAGATCTGCCCCCGACTCCAGCAGAGCCACCGCGACCACAGGGTTGTCCCGGTAGGCTGCGGTATGGAGCGGACTGCTCCAGCTCTGGAATAAGCTGACGAAGCCGAATTTGAGGTCCCGCGCGTCCACATTCACCAGGAAGATGTTGTGAGGAGAGGTGACCAGACCATGCTCGCGTGAGTCTGAGAGCTTAACCAACCCGTCGCCGTCGTCCCACTCGACCATGTGGTAAAGGCAATAGTCGTTCCAGATGCCAAACAGCTCGTCCGAATTCACCAGCGAGAGGCTGGGCGAAGAGAACCACGCATGCCTCCAGCAAATCCCCCAATCCGGAGCATGCAGACTCGACATGCGCTTGCATTGTGAGTAAATAGCGCGATCAAGTTCCCGAGCAGTCTTGAGGCCGCAGCCGACTGGGCGAAAGATGGCAAAGTCTGAGAATTCGTCGGAGACGGACGTCCGCATTTCATCTGGGTTTGCATCATTCGCAAGCGCGATGTCCAGGGTCCTCAGCCGGTTATGGTGGGCGGCCCAGTGCAAAATGTAAAAGGTTTTGTACTTGCTGATGAGGCGGTACAGCTCGCCGTTGATAAGGTGGTGCATGTACTTGCTCGTCCTGGTCAGGGCGGATACGTCGCACTCCCGTCCCACTGCGACAGATATGCGGATGATGCGCCATAGAAAATCTGTTGGGAGGCTGGCCAACCGAGCCGCGGTCTTTTGCTGTGTGTACTTCATTTCGTCCGGAAACAAGCGACCCGGTATTGAAGCGACTGAGGAGTATGATTCAGGGAACGGGTGCGCGTTGTGTTGAGTTGGATGGTGAGTGTCTCGAATTTTCCTTTGGGGAAGGACATTCACCATTATACCTATGGATTCGCCCAATAAATCCATTAGCTGCTTTTGTGCTTTATCCGGGCACAATTTTCTCTCTCTGTTTTTTTTTTTAAAAAAAAAATTTAAAATGCGAGCGGTCCCTTCACATAATCATAAACGCTCAAGGACCCAGCATTTAATAATGAGTACAATGCCGATATAGCAATTGGCTGGTCAAGAATAGACGAAAATACTCGAAGCATGCGTGCGGTACGCTATACTTTTGGATAGCAATTATCAGACACTGCACGACGTTAAAGCATTTGAACTAACTTGATGACTACTCAGTATTGATGATGTGTGCGGTCTCCCAAAAGATCAGGGGAAAACTAATCATTATCAAAGTGTCCCTGGTTATTCGCGTGGACCAGACTAACTCGAGCCAGTGCGACTAGTTTGGGCCCCGACAAGACTATAAGTCGCAGTACCCACTTTTGGCCACCCCCCCCATTTGGCCACGC
>LJJS01000460.1:0-19916 GCA_001447215.1 Diaporthe aspalathi
CCGGCTCGCTGGGGTGGCCGGCTCGTTGGTGCTTGACGTTATTAATAAACTTTATTATATATTATTTTTTAAAATGTAATTTATTATAATTAAATAATATTTATAATTTTTATATAAAATAATTTAATTTAATTTAATTTATAATATTAATATTTTAAAGCTTTTATTAATTTTAATATTTTTTAATAAAATTAAAAATTAAAAATATAAATTTATATATAATTAATTAAAATATTAAATAATAAAGTATAAGTAAATATTTTTAAAGCAAGGAACTAATATATTGCTTATTAATATATAAAGAAACAAACAGTCATTTGCCGTAAATTAAAATCGGCAGTCAAGCCCGTCTAGCTCATCGGTAGAGCGCATCACTAGTACTGCTTCCAAACAGCGATGATGAGGTGACTGGTTCGATTCCAGTGATGGGCAGTTGTCTTTTGAAGAAGCTCGTGAGGGTTCTTGTTGCACATGACAGTCTTTTTGTAGTGGAGCACATCACGCAGTCAGCGTAAAGCAATGATGAGATGAGGTGACTGGTTTGGTGTCAGTAATGGACAGTGCGTGCTGAGATGGGCAGCTGTGTAATGATTTCTTTTTTGGCTTCCCTCGCACCAAAAGAAGAGCTACCTACCAAAGCAGGCTAAGCAATAAAAGAAACAAGAGTGGTCATGCACACATGTCTGCCTTGGCCTTGGTAACCACTTGGTGACCACTTGGTGGTTGTCGTCAAACGTTTCAATCTTGCTGTTGTATTGTCATGACAATTGCTTTTTTGTGGGAGTTAAATGTGATGTTCAATGACCATGTATTCAGATTGATTTGGTGCTGACTAGTAGTGAGTGAGGCTTGGGATAAATAACTCGCCAGACATGGGCGAGGAACCTATTCAGACAACCTGTCTAACTTTGCCCGTCTCCACTTCATAGACCCAGCCCGTAATGGAGACATCGTTGGGGACAACTGACTGTCTCTTGAGGAACTCGATATCGTTGGTGACGGCATCATCCAGACTGGTGAACGGTAGGAAGTCCAGGGTTGCAATCTCGGCGGCGGCAGTGGCCCCCAGCCTCTCGGCAACAAGGGCATGGGCGTCCTCGTTGACAAAGGTCAGCATGCCACAGCCGGTGTGCTTGACCAGGATGATCTCGCGGGTGCCGAGCAGCTGCTGCGAGATGATGATGCTCCGTAGCGCGTCCTTGCCGCTGCCGCCGGCGTTGCGGATGACGTGGGCATCGCCAAGGGAGATGCCAAAGGCCGAGACGGGGTCGATGCGAGCGTCCATGCAGGTCACTAGGGAACTGTCAACTACCGTCTCAAGCGAGCAAGAGAGTGAGTGAGTGCGGGCTGGTGGGCTCAGGCTTGCCGACTAGGTATTTCTTGGCCGGTGGCAAGGCGAGATGGCCCTGCGTGAAAGAGTCGGCATAGGCGGCATTCCGCTCCCTGAGATTCTCGACATTGGGGGTAGTCATGATGGACGGCTGGCGGCAAGGGCTGTAGCGGGCTGGATTGTGTTTGTCGAGGTTCGAGGGTCGAAGGCGGCAACGAGACGTTGTCGAGCTGTTGTCAACAGGTGCTGTCGTGGGCCGGAATTGCGGGGCGGTCCTTGTTCTAAATCAAGTGGAGTGGCGATCGTCGGTAAGGATGACACCACTGCAGCCACAACTGTCGTGCCCTGACAGCATCGGGGTCGCATCCGGGGGCGGTCACGTCACGTCACCTGCCGGCTGTCCTCTGGGCGGGAAAGTGGTTAGCGGCTTGGTGAGGCAGGCCGGGCTCGCACTCGTCAGCTCAAAGGTTCCCGAGTCGAGGCGCAACCGGCACAGGCCGCGATGCCTGGGGCTCCCCACAACCGAGAGTGTGCGACGACGACAGCCCCCGCGCCTCTTCCGGGAACCTCTCGGAACCCCCCCCCCCGCAATGGCTGCCATAATGTGTGTGCTAGTGCAGGAGTAATCGAGCACAGGCAGGCCCCAAGCCTTGCATAGGCCCCGAGCATAGGCTCCGAGCATCGCCTCACTCGACGGCGACAAAGAGGGCAGACTAGTCGGACGCGTGCGGGGCGTCTGTGGCATAGATGCCGGCCACGTCTCTGTGGGCAGCCGACTGGAGTCACCCTGCGACAGGAAGAGAGCGAAAGGTGAAGGCAAGAGGAGAAAGGGAAAGGACATCGGCGGTGCAACACACTCGTGCTGTAGACGATGGGGTCAGAGGTGCCGGGCGTGTCGTGGACAGAGAAGGAAAAGAAAGCAAGCCTGGCCTGGCAAAGCACATAGCATCCATATCGGGGAGTGAGGTGGTCGGTAGGACAAGTCGCGGCAGGGGCTGTCGGAAGCAGCAGTAGGCAGTAGATAGTGTGGAAATAGGCGCATTATATATATACACACACACACATACGCATGAGGTAGTACGTATAGTTGTTGAAGTCATGAGGCCACAGCAGATGGGCTGCCAGCCCGGGGTGTGTTGTGCAAGTTCACCCAAGAATGGCGTGTCGGTGTAGCCACGAAAGAGTAGATGGCACAAATAGTGCGGTCGGACATCAGAGCGAAGCGAGATGCGGCTGAACAGGCGGGTCAACAAGGACGGGCAGCGGGAGCGACAGCACGGCAAGGCGTATGTATGTACTATGGTAGACTTGAGTGGGCAGCCGGAGTCGAGCGGCCGGTGGCATACCTTTTTAGCCGCCAGGGTGTGGGTGATAATAATCTGGGGATGCAACCTTGCAGCCCTTGGGGAAGCTGGGGCGCCAAACGCAAGGCTCAACATTGAAGTCAGGACGCAGGGTGGGTCTGTGCAAGGATGAGGGCGATCGTATTGGAGACGAGATTGCAGCGTGGTAGCGTGACAGCGTGACAGCGTGGTATCGTATTTAAGCGACCAGGCGACGAGGCGACGAGGCGACGAGGAAGCGAGGCAGAAGGGAAAGGAAGACTGCACTAGGTACCCAGGTACACTCACTAGTGTAGGTTCGAGACTGCGACAGAGATGGCCTCGTCGATGCATGACGGGCCCAGGGAGGCAGGGAGGCCAGGTGTTGCAGAACAAGCCTCACCATGGAGAGGGGGTCACATGGAAGGGGGCAAGGAAGGGCCCGGCTCAGCGAGGCCGGTGGGCAGGTGGGCAGGTGGGCGGGCAGACGAGGGTGAGAAAAGGAATCTGACGTGACAGGCTCATCATCACCAGAACAAGTAAAAAGACATAGAGAGGAGAGGACGACCCCAGAAAAGAAAAGAAATAGAAAAGAAGGCAAAAGGGAAAAAAAGGGGGGGTGTGGGACTGGCGACATCTCTCCGGAGTACCCGTGGCCTCGGAGACGAGGAAGAGAGTCGAGAACCAGCAGCAAATGGCATGTCAGACCGTTCGTCCGGGACGCAAGAGCTAGCTAGCCAAGTGCGGAGGAACCTTATGTAGTACCCCAGATTCCCCCGGCCGGCGCATCAAAGCCCCTCGCCTCCGCCTCCTGGCACAGGCTGGGCTGTCCTGGGCGGGCTTGAGGATGGGTCGACCCGATGACCGGGCTGGTCGATGCTGGTTGATGATGGGGTGAGGGTTGATGGGGAGATGCAGGCACGCGCATGTACAAGACGCGTACCGACCGACCGCCTGCAGCGAACGCTGTTGTGGGGATGCGCGATGCCCGCTGTTCTAAGTTGTGTCTGCTGTGGCAATGATCGGCTCAAACCCGACCGAACCGAACCCAACCCTTCGTTTCTTCTCCTCTCCTCTTCCTCTCCCCCACACACACACCCTCAATTACTGTCACACACACTCTCTCTCTTGACTGACCTTGACTGACTGACTGACTGAGATGCCACACAATCATGTCCGGCTTGGCGGGCCAGGGATGGGTAGGCCGGCAACAAACACGTCAAGAAGAAGCATTGAGGCTTGAAGCTTGACGGCGGATGGCGCAGAGATACCGTCTTGGTATCTGTCGGGGCGCTGCGGGGGCCAGCGCCTCGCGGCAGGTTGAGCAAAGTCAATTGCAACACGATGGCACCCAAGCCAGCCTGTGTGTGTTGGTGCAGGGTCCGGGGTATGTGGGGGGACTGCTCTCTGCATGGGGTACATGGCAGGTACTTGGCTCAGTTCCCCCCTCCCCTGCCAGCCCCAGTATGTAGTGCCCCAATCCCCAGTCCTCAGTCCCCACTCCCCAAACTTTTTCTTCCCCCCATCACCGGTCGGTCAATCCTTCCTCTCTCATGCCTGACTTTTTTGAAATGATTGTCTGTGTCTGTCTGTCTGTCTGTCTGTCTGTCTGTCTGTCTGTCTGTCTGTCCGTCCGTATGCTCGTTTCGTCTGTCAGCTCGGCCAGGTGTGAGTGGGTTTCTCTTGGCCATTCCCGTCCGCTCCGTCCAGATGCTGTTTCCCCCAGGCCGAGGCTGCCCCACTTTACATTTCATCATAGTCGACCTTCCTTCCTGTGTGGCACGTACAGTGCCTGAGTGCCTACTACCATAGTACATAGTATACGCCAGGATCAGAACCCAGAGCCAACGCCATCCGTCAATTATTATCAATCACCACCGTCATCCTCGTCACCCACCACCCTCTCTCCCCGTCGCCCGTCGCCCGACCCTTCCCCTTTTACTCATCGCCATCCATGCTCCATGGTCCCTGCTAGTCGTCATCCTTGCTCTTCGCTAGGCCCTTTCCAGCAGCCGTCGCGCAGTCTCTGTCCGCCCATCCGACCGGCCCCAGTTGGGTGGCAGGGTAGGCAGGGTAGCAGGTAGGCAGGGTAGCTGCTACCACTTACGTACACCTTAATGAGAATGCATAGTACCTCCGTAGAAACCACTGACACCCTCACGCAATGGCAGATTTGACCCTGACCCGTGAGACGGCAGACGGTGGGACCAACGCGCCCCAGAAAATAACACACACACACACACACACAAACAAAAACCCCACCTACCCCGGGTTGACAACCTCCACCTATATCAGCTCCTGCTCTCCCCGTCTTCCCCGTCTGCCCCGGCGTCGTCGCATCTCGTTCCCTCTCGTTCCTCTCCTCTTGTCCCCCAGCTGTCAGTCTCCGGCATCAGGCCCGCCGTCCTCACACCGTCCTCCCTCCCACCTTCACCCGAGAGCACAACACACCGTCTAAACCCCTGTCGTGCCACCTCCCACAGCAATTTGTTCCCTTTCTGTATCCTCCCCTCCCCTCCAACCAGACAGGACCGCCAGGGCGCCAAGGCAAAACAATGGCCGACGCAAACGTCGAGAAGGACATCCCCCATGCCACCGGCGCAGAGGCCAACGGCGCCAACCACAACGCCCAGCCTGCCCAGCGCTACAACAACTATGGGAACCCCCTCGCCCACGCCCACTCCGGCACCGATGCTCGCCTCCCTGCCTTTGGTGGTGAGTTCCAGCCCGGCCTGTACAAGGCCATCGAGAACCGCAAGATCGCCAACCCGGCCCCTCTCGGCCTCAGCGCCTTCGCCCTGACCACATTCGTCCTCTCCGCCATCAACCTCCAGACCCGTGGCGTCACCGCTCCAAACATCGTCGTCACCCTCGCCTTCGGCTACGGCGGGCTCGTCCAGCTCCTGGCCGGCATGTGGTGAGTCCCACCCCTGTTCACGCCCTGGACCACCCCCCCCGGGACATCTCCGCTGACTTGCCTTGTAGGGAGATGGCCATAGGAAACACGTTTGGTGCCACCGCCCTCTCGTCTTATGGTGGCTTCTGGATCTCCTACGCCCTGATCCTCACGCCCTCGCTCAACATCTCCGCAGCCTACGAGGGCAACACCGAGACCAGCGCCATTGGCTTCTTCCTAACCGGCTGGTTCATCTTCACCACCATCCTGCTGCTCTGCACCCTGCGCTCCACCATCATGTTCTTCAGCCTCTTCTTCACCCTGGACCTGGCCTTCCTGTTCCTATTCTGCTCCGAGTTTGCAAAGAACAACGGCGCTGCCGCTACGGGCCTTGGTCTGCAAAAGGCCGGCGGCGTCTTCGGCATGCTTGCTGCCTTCTTGGCCTGGTATAACGCCTTTGCCGGTATCGCAGACTCGAGGTAAGCAACCCATTCCGGAAGCCCCGCCCCTTTGGTGCCTCTTTTCATGCCGTCGTCTTCACGCATCAAAAGCGATCCTGCGGGCTGATACTAACTGGCTTACCTAGCAACTCATTCTTCCTCATTCCCGTTTTCCACTTCCCCTGGAGCGAGAAGGGCCGCGAGAACCGCCTGGCGAAGCAGGCCTCGCACACCGTCTGAGAGCCGCAGTGCCCGGACTGCCGCCGTTGCTGCCTCCGAGTGCCTCAGTCGTGGTTGTTTTCGGAGCTCATACCCGTCACTTGGTGACACATACTACTTCCTTATTAATTACGAGTCCGCCCCGGTTTGTCGGTGGCATTCCATCGCCTTTAACTTCTTCCCATTGGGCAGACATGGATGATACCAGTGTTACCGTGTGGTTTTCTTTTGGAGAGGGCGACAGGGCCGCCACCTATCTATATCGACGACAAAATTTTTATTTGACTGGAGCACGTCCCCAAGAGGGCGACGCTAATTCACGCGTCCAAGGCCTGGCTAGGCGTGCGCATCAATACATCATGACGTGCAGATACTCGTTTCCTGACCCAACTGCAGTCCTTTAACAAACTGCCCTTTTCAGGTTGTTCTCGTTCTCAAGCGTCAGCCCCGGCAAGCCTGGAAAATCCCCTCGGCCTCGAGACCCGTCCATCTCGTATGAATCCGTAGCAGGCCTACGGCTCTCATGGCTGGTGTTACTACAGCAGTGATCGTCTACTTGTTATCGAGGGGGGTGTTCCCACCAACGCCTGGAAATACAATAAAGTTCCAACCCCCCTTCCCCCCCCCAAACCTCAGGGCCGCTCCGCTCTATATGCCAATCGTGAAAAGGCTCTGTGTCATCTGAACAATGGCGGCCGCTCGATTGCTCTGGTTCTCCCGGAGGGTGGGGCGGTTATCACAACCCACATTTGTCCACCGCTGTGCTTGGGGGACGGCAGCAGACCGTGTACTGTGGGATACCTGGGCCTTTGTCGAGTTCCCATTGTGCAGCAATATGACGGGTGACAGACACCCCTCGTTGGATATTTGCTGCCCTCGCAGCCCGGCCGCTACAACCCTCGCTCCTCCAGCGTGCACCTGTTTGAACATGGTGCCGTATATGGAACTTGAGTGACAACCATGCCGCATGGGCCAGGGCTTGCTGGTACTTTTCCAACCCCAGAGATGTGCTTCAGCAGTCTTTTGGGGCCGGGGGGGGGGGATTGTCTCCCCACGACACACTCGACATCGTCACTACACGAGTGCGCCATCGGCAGGCAAATGGAACTACGGTTGCCTTCGCTGGCAGAAAATGTGTATCATGCCTCACCAGGGCGTCAGGAGCTCTATTATAAGTAACAAGTGACGATAGCAACAATAACCGCCTCTCTCCCCTAACACCATGTCGACCCTGCATATATGGATGAGTCTTCCAAGAAAAGTGCCAAAGTTTCCGCCTGCATATGACTAAATCCTCCGTGACCCACATTGTCTTTGGGGACTAGTGTCTTCAAGCTCTGTAATCGATACTCATCGCGTGTGTCAGGGGTAATGCGGTGCGATGCCCCAGTCTTGTACAAACATGCCTCTCACGACCGATAAGCCCTGCCTCGCCGACCCCAACGCTTGTGCCTCGAACTCAACATCACCGGGCGAGCAAGGACAATAGACTGAGATTCCTCACATGCCACATCCGGATTGTTCTCAGCCACATTGTGTGGGTGTTCCGCTGTCAAATTGTCTGACACGGAGTGAAGCAGTCGATCCGGACAGTCTGAACACTTCTCCACGAGGCCACTGCTGGTTGTTGTAGCCACCAGAGGGTCGCTCTTTTCGCTTACAAATACCGTGTTGCGGATAGAAGAAACGTCATGCATGACGCTGCTTACATTAGCCGCCAAATACGTGAGCCCGTGCCCATCAAGGTTGACTGCTGGCGACTTTGTATCCGGGAGGACTGCTGTGCCGGAACTCGTGCGGCCTGATGACAAGCGGGCATAGGCAGGTATCTCGGCAGGATCTGGCAAGTCTCTTCGTCCGCCAGGAGTGGTGTGTCCGGCGATGTCAGGGAGCGAGCTCGGGCGTGGTACCTGCTCAGCCGTCCCGTCCGGGCTCCAAACACTTAGGGCCCAGGGACCACCGCACGCAGTGGAGTTGGTGATATCGCCTGTGCAAGTGACATTGCAGCGGTCAGGAGGAATTATTACAGAGCCAAGCAGCACATGACCGCAGAAACACTCGGCGCCGTGCTCAGTTCCAGCCATGATGAATCCTTGTTCCTGACAGAAGTCGACACATTGCTCGTTTGTCATGCCGCCGGGCGAATGCAAGACCTCAGCCTCTCCCAACACTCTAGTGGAATCGTCCGAGTAGCAACCGGCATATAGGTACCCGTTAGTCACGGTGTGGGGTGTAGGAATCACAACAGACGAGGAGGTCGACGTGCTTGTGAGCAGAGTCGAACTCATGGTGTCTCCGGGGAGGGGTACGCAAAACCACCCGCTCACGCAGTGGTAGCAGGGCCAGCCGTAGCCGCAAGGAGCCTGCAACGCAGGGGTTTGTACTGGAGGACAAAACCACCCGTCGAGGCAGTCCTCACATGTGTACCCCCGATACGGACAAGGCCCTTCGGCACCGGCGTCAGGTGTAGAAGCTGGCACGGGCTGCCCCTGGACACTGGGCGGAAGGGAGATGGGGCATTGAGTCACGGTGCTGATTTGTACCGTGCTTGACGTGATTAACGCCGTTATGGTCTGGACGTGGTAAATTGTGGTGTCGGCGACTTGGCTGGACGGAGCACTTGGTGACAGTGGCACTGCAATAGGTCAGCATGTGGGCTGGCCAGGGGTATGCCAAAGAACTCGCCTGTTGGTGGCGCAGCATTGGTAACTGTGGTTGCGGCTGTCAGAGAAAGTTGTGATATTTGGCTGAACAGTGACGAGAGACCAGACAGCGCGGAACTCGCAGCAGGGTCGACAACAGAGGCGCCATTCTTGGAGGCTGTCGACAATGACGACCCCAAAGACGACAGCACGGACGCAATTGGTTGTCGCGAAGCAGAAGAGGTGGGCGTGGGCGTGGCAGGAAGAGGCAGCGTCTCTCCTAATGTGATAGAAGTCGAGGCCGCTGGTGTTGCTATTGCCGATGTCTCTGCTCCAGGACGTCCAGTAGCGGCGGTCGGCACGCTGACTGATGCGCACGGAACGTTGAAGATAATGGCCGTTCCGCTCACGATGTCGGAAACCTGACACAGAAGCCCGCTGACGTCGTTCTGGAGACTCGACAATACCCCTTTGACGGGGCTCTGAAGAACAGGCGGGAGGACGTCAAGCACGTGACCCCGTACCGCCGCAGCTAAGGATGCTACTTGCGGCCCTGCGCTGACTATGGCCGAGGAGAGCTCGTTCTTGATGCCGGCGAGGGGTCCTGTCAGGTCCCCGGCGAGGCCTGGGTCCGCGGCGAGGACTGACTCCACCTGGTGGATGGCAGAGAGGGCAGCAGCGGGGAGGCCGGTGGCAATGTCGGGGGCAGCATTGAGCAGAGATCCGACCTGGTCGGCCATACCGGCAGCGACATCTGGGACGCTGTCCAAAACCTCCGTCGTAGCATCGAGGGCAGCCGCTATTCGTTCACCAACGTTGTTCGTAAGCTGCACGCCGGCAGCCACTGCCGAGGGTAGGCCGTCCAGCACCGAGGCGACCTGGCTCTGGACTTCATCGAGGGCTGCGCCGGGATGAGCCAGGATAGAGGCTGGGTCGGCAGCGATCGATGCAACAGGGGCAACAAGATTGGCAGACAGCTGGCCCAAGAGTCCCCCACCCGAGCTGTCGTCGTCGGAAGACGACCCGAGGGCATTGTCGAGAGCTGATGCGACACCACTGAGTACATCAAACGCAGGCAGGAGTCCTGAGGAACCTGTTGGAACGACCGACACAGGAGTGACCTGCGACAAGGCGCTCAGCAATCCTCCCAAGCCTCCACCCTCTCCGCTGGGACTGGTGGGAACTGCAGCCGGCGCACCGGTAAGGATGGAAATGACGGAGCCGAAGAGATCACCAGGATCAACGGGCGGCGTGGGGAGACCAGGAGCTGGGACCGTGACAGGACTTCCTCCCAGCACAGATGCAACGATGGAGTTGAGGGGAGCCAGGGGGTTGCTCAGCCCAGGGATACCAAGCCGCTCGGGGTCGTTGCTGGTTGACACGAACGTAGAAGCCGGCTTTTCTTGTTCGACCACGCCGCCATCCGGTGGCCCACTGGTGAAAGGGCCTTGCTCAGACTCCCAGGTGCGCTTGATGACTGCGTCGACTCGGCCTGGCCGTTCGGTCAGGGGCTGAGATGAGGACATGTTGAGGCCGGGGCCGAGGGTGATGATGCAAGCAAGGTTCACATAAAGAAAACCTGCCATGGCCAGGAGCCGTGACAAGAGAGCGGACGGCGGCATCCTGGGAGAAGGCTTTGGTCGATCAAGCCGAGGGCACGAAACGGGCGGCTATGGTGAGGAGTCTGATGGGAGAAGCAGTGACAACGGGGTAGACAGACTGGCAAAACTGGTGGTTCCAAAATCGAGGTCCAAAAAGGGGAGTGAGTGCTGCTGTTGATGCTGCTGCAACTCCCAGTGTTCGACGACAGCAAAGGGACAGGTGAGGAACGGCAAGGTAGAGAAGCGAGGAGGAGAGCTGAATCCGGAACGGATGAGCAGCTCTTGTAGCTCTTTAGGGGCCTGCGGAACGCGCGCCTGCTCCTGCCAGTGCCAGCATCACTGCTTTCCCAAGCGACCATGGTCACTTCCGCCCGCGGGTCACTCCGATGGACAGATGGACATAATGGAAGGAACCCCCCATCCTCAAGCACGGCAGCTCCGAGCGATGGCAGACCAGGTGCGATGGACCTACCTCTGGGTACCCAGGTATCTCCTCGGCGGCGTTTTAGGGAGCTGCGTACGGTACGCCATAGCAAAGCGCCTCGTCTCAGTGGGAAAAGAGGGGATAGGGTCAAAAGGGAAGTGCAGTACACTGACAGCCAGACTTCATCAGCTCCCTTGACATCGTCCGCCAGAACCATTTTTGTCTCTTTCGGGGACTTGCTAATGGGCACATCATCGCCTGTCGCCACTGGTTCAGTAACACGGGAGCACAGTGCACGAGGCACGAGGCACAAGGGATGCAGTGAGAAACGTCATGATTTTCACCGTGCCATAATCTTCCTTTTGCTAGTCTCGACTGGTTGTCGCAACAAGCTCGAGTCCACACACAATCCACCATACGCCGATCCGTGGACCATTCGTCACACCTAGTATCTCTTGTCTGACCGCAGGGTATCCGCAAACTCCTCCAGAGGACTCCTGATGAGCTTCGTCTCCTTCCACAGGTTGGGCGTCAGGAATCCGTACGTGTTCGAGATGGCGGCAAAGGTAGCCTTGAGGGTGTTCTCGAGCGTCTTGGTCGAGCCAGCGGACGACGTGTAGGCGTCCTCGATACCAGCGAGCTGGAGGAGACGCTTGACAGCTGGAGAGGCGACGAGGGAGGTACCGCGGGGAGCGGGGATGAGCTTTGGGTGAGCGTTAGCAGGCGCAAGACCAGAAGGCAAGGCAGAACACCAGTAAGAGCTGGTGCCCCCGGGCGTGAGATTACTTACACGGACGGTGACGGAGCCGCACTTTCCAGACTCCTTGACGGGGATGGAGTGTGGCTGACCAAGGTTGGCACCCCAGTATCCTCGTCGCACGGGAATGACGCTCAGCTTGGCGATGATGATGGCGGCACGGATGGCGGTAGCGACCTCCTTGGAGGTCTTGATGCCGAGACCGACGTGGCCCTCGGAGTCACCAATGATGACAATAGCCTTGAATCGGGTACGCTGACCGGCACGGGTCTGCTTCTGGACGGGCTTGATCTGTAGGCGTGGGAAGAACACAGAGTCAGCCACCGATCGATTTGTGCACGGCCGCCGATGCAACCAAGTAGGGGGGCCAGGTGCGTCATGGATCAGGCAGGCACGAGAATTGGGAAGGGGGAGGAGGGAGGGCTCATGGATCGTACCTTCATGACCTCATCCTTGAGCTTGGGCAGGAAGAAGTCGACGATCTGGTACTCCTTGATGGGCAGGGAGTGCAGGTAGATCTCCTCCATGCTCTTGATCTTGCCGGCCTTTACAAGACGGCCCAGCTTGGTGACGGGCTGCCACTCCTTCTCCTCGCTCTTGCCGCCGCGACGGCCACGGCCACGACCGCGACCACGACCACGATCGCCGCGACCACGGTCGCCGAAACCACCGCCACGGGCACCGCCTCGGTCAGCCATGGCTTTCTGCAGGTGTGTTCTGGATTACTTGTGGGGGAGGCTTGGTGGGAGGATATGGCTGTCGGAAGCTTCGTTTCGGCGTCGAGGTCGAACCGGGTGCGGGTGAGGGTGAGGGTGAGGGTGAGGGTGAGGGTGAGGGTGAGAATGAAGTAAGTGGGAAAGTTTGAGGACGCAATTGTCTTGCGTGCGAGTTGCCAGGGTGTGGGACTGGCTCCGGGCACGCAGACGCCAGAGAGCAAAAAATTGCACCCAAGTTGCGAACATTTGCGTGGGCCCTAGGTGCACGGACCCAGCCGAGCCGAGCAGTGCTGACGGTCTGTGCCAGCTGGCAGCCAGCAGCTCGCACCCGCGACCGGCCCCGCACCGCCGCCAAGCTCTCGGTCGCTCGGCCGTCGCGGATCTGCAAGGCGGCAGGGCGGCCGGGGGAGCTTGTGCCAGGCAGGGGTTCCCCGCTCCCCGCACCCGGTGGTGGCATCGCATCGGACGAGGGTGTGGGGGATGAACACCCAGACACCTCAGGCAGACTGGCAGACCACCATGCGATCACACCATTCCTTTCCCGCCCGCCTGCAGGTGGGATTGACATGCGAGGGCTTGGGTCGCGTACTAAAGGACCCCTCGTGTGCTCCTCGTCCCCTCACAGATGGCCATCTCACCATGGGCTCCCCGCTTGGTGGGAGCGAGCAATTCTCTTTCTTAGCCACAGGACGGTCCACGAGCAGCTCGACTCCGACGACGACGACGACGACGACGACGACGACGACAACAACATGCTCATGATGCGTTCTCCCCTGCCACTGGCCGTTGCGGCCTTGACCCTTGTCCAGGGCCAGTCCTTCGATCCCAACAAGGCTGGTCCTCAGAGCTGGGACCCGGCCTCGGTGGGCACCAACACCATCGTACTTGTTCCCTCCACCCGCATGAGCCGTCCATCCGCGATGCTCTGCTGACGCAGCACCACTGGGTTTAGACGAACGCAACATACAACAATCCCATATTTACCGCGAATGTGGGGGACCCCTACAGTAGGCTGTGGCCCTCACCAGCTGGCATCGACATGACTGACTCTGCATGTCCAAGTGACGAGGTACTCGGCCGATGGCGAAGAATGGTACTTGTTCACATATAGCACAAACGACAACATCACCCTCCGGCGCTCCAAAGCCCTGACAGACAATTGGGACAACCAGGAGACCCGCGTGGTTTTTAGTCCGGAGCCTCGCGGCCGGGACGCAGGTCAGCCGTGGTCCACGGATCTCTGGGTGGGTTCTTCTAATGTTCTCTACTCGCCAGGCACAGCTGCTCAGCAGGCGTCCTCCGGGAGGCCTGAGTCCAACCAAAGCCGTCTGGCCCACTAACAGAGTACAGGCTCCCGAGATCCATAACATCTCCGGGAAGTGGTACATCATCTTTTCAGCCACCCCCGACTTCGACAACCCCCCGCCGCTGCAGGATGCCGCTTGCCCCATCAACTGCGTAAGTAATGGTCGCCGGGGGGGTCTGCTCTACCCGGGTCTTCAGACGTCCCGCCTGCGTCCGTAAGAGCGGGAAATGTTCATTCACTGACGGCACAGCCCGCAATCAACCACCGCATGTTTGTCCTCGAGGGTGAGGGCTCGGACCCATGGGCGGCAGATTTCTCACTCAAGGGCGAGCTCAACACATACGACCAGTTTGCTATCGACGGCACCTATTTTATCTACAACCAGCAGATCTACCACATCTATTCCTGCTGGCAGGAGCAAACTTCGGCATGGCCCGCAAACCTCTGCATCACGCACATGAGTGACCCATGGACCGTCGACTCAAACTTGACCGACAGGCGCATGATATCTGTCCCGAACGAGCCCTGGGAGCGCGTCCCTTATGGTAGGCCAGACAACCGACTTGCCACAAACGAAGGGCCACAGCAGCTTGTCAACCCCAACACGGGGCAGAACTTTGTCGTCTATTCCGCCGCTCGGGTGAACACCCCCTTTTACTGCCTAGGTGAGTGAAGCTCCTGTATGCCCGAAATCGTGCTAGTCGTCATGCCACCACGCCCGTTCCAGGAAGCTGAGGCTCCTTGTGGAATGTTACGCATTGAACAGCCTCGCAGGCGTAACTGACCTGTGGCCTTCTGCCAGGATTGCTCGAGCTGGTTGGCAACGATCCTATGCAATATCAGTCCTGGAGGAAGTTTCGAGATGGTTGTGTATTTTCCCAGAATACACAAGCTTCTGTGTTTGGCACAGGCCACGCAAGCTTCACGACGAGTCCTGACGGCTCGGAGAATTACCTCGTGGTAAGTTGCTCAAGGGTGAACGTGCCCAAGTTCCCCCCAGTTCGAGGCCGGCGGGTTGGGGGGCGGGGGCACATATGTGGCCGCTGGACAGGGAGCCCCTCGACGGCTGTTGTCGGCCCCGCAATGGCAGGCCTGTCGAACGGATGAGGCACAGCGCCATTTACCTATATGGTGTACGGGCTAAAGGAAATCGTGACTGACTCGAAGTACAGTACCATGCAATGATCACAGCAGAGCCACCAGCTGTACGCGATCTCGTCCCTTTTTGAGTATATTCTTCTTGGGTCCGCATTGCTATTGCAGTCTCATTTCCAATTAGACCGGACCGCCTCCAATCTCACTAAAAATTGTGGCGTCTTGCTGCGGGCCGTGGTCCACGGGGCGTGTCGAGGCAGCGGCTGGCGTCTGCCAGTTTCATAATCCAGGCGGAATTGGCCCAAGACTGACCAACCGCTGACGCTTGACCTGCAGGACATTTACCGCACCGTCAGGACGCAGAAGTTCTCCTGGAATGATGATGGCACACCAAACTTCCCATTAGCAGAGAATGGACCGTTCCCGGTCCCGTCCGGGCAGAATGGGCAGGCGGCCATGAACGAGCGGTCCTTGACCGATCGCCTAGGCGGCGTGTGGCAGAGGGAAGAGTTGGTCAATTAACTACCTAGTACCCGGTGTAGTCCCACCAAAGCGTTGAGGTAGACGGGTGGATGAGCGCTCTCCAGCCAGCAGTATCAAGTATAGTGAATACTTCACACGTAAGGGGGATTCTTTTGTGCAACACTCCGCATGAAGGATAGCATATGCCAGGCTGCTCAAGCGAATCTTCCGTCTTGCTGGCTGGCTGACGCGAAAAGTACATCTTATCTCTTCGCCCAACACTGTCCGGCTCATTGCCCTGCGCCCCTGGCTAGATCGCTCTTTCTATCAGATTCAATGAAAACTACCTGTCTGTCGAGAATGGGCCCCGGGGGGGTTGCCCAAATAAATCGCAAGCCGACTTCGTGCGTGCGTTCCGTACACAACAAGTCCCCTCAAACACGTACACCTGCCATGGTAGCCAGCGCTCTGCTTGATATCCACAGGCAGGGCAGATAGAAGCCAGGACACTGAGCCGGTTGAAACGAACCAGTACCCATTTGTCCAGTTTGTTGGCACTCGCATGGGTTGTTCACTGGTCAATACCGCCCTAGCCGCTGGCCCGCAGGCTTTGTCTGCCTGGTTTGGGTGTACAAAAGGGCGAAATACCAAACTGCCATCGAGGCCCTCCAGCGGCACCAGGCCGTGTCGCCTCGGCCTGCAGTGGCTCTTGCAGGGCACCGTGGCCATGGTTGCGGGAACGGCCAAAGGAATTCTTGGTTTGCTTCCTCTTCGCCTGATGTTATGATGAAACCCACTTCAGCCCCGCAGGAAAGTTTTGAATACATGTGAGTCGGTGCAGTCAACCCACGGATAGCCTATCTCTCTGAGAAAGTTCTCAAGTTCTCCTACCTCGTCGTCAGGGCACAGGATGCCGGCCAGGATCTTGGCGATATCTCCACCGGAGTTGCGATACTGAAACAGACTGATGTTATATTTAGGTCGCAGGGTATTGAGGAACTTGTCGAGTGCTCCTGGTCTTTCCGGGAAGTTGAACATGTACAGACGCTCGTCCGGCACGTTCGAGATGCCGCCCACCAAGTATCGGATATGGCTCTTGGCAAGCTCGTCCCCAGATAGATCCGTGACGGAAAACTGGCCATTTTCCTCGCTGCTGATAGAGGCGATGCGGTGCAAGAGACCTTGCAGCTCTTGTGTCCGCTGAGATGCCGGTGCCGTCAAGCTCAGGCCGAGCAAGACGTTGGCGCCCGAGGAGGCGGCGTAGCGGTAGCTGAACTCGGTGACGGCATGGGGGAGGATGGCACTGATGAGCTTGGCGAAAGACCTCGGCTTCTCAGGGATGTGGCAGGCCAGCAGGACCTCCTTACCGGCGCCGACGTCAGCTCGCTCGGCAACGAAGCGGAGGCGGTCGAAGTTCATGTTTGCACCACTGGTGACGGCGACGAGCGACCGGGCCGGGTCGCTGGACGGATGGGAGGCGACCCACTTCTTCAGGCCAGCCACGGCTAGAGCACCGGCGGGCTCGACAATGGACCGGGTGTCTTCGAAGACATCCTTGATGGCGGCGCACGTCTCGTCGGTGGAGACCAGTACGATCTCGTCGACGACCTCTTGGCAGATGCGGAAAGTCTCCTCCCCGACCTGCTTGACAGCGGCGCCGTCTGCAAACAAGCCGACCTGGTCGAGAACGACTCGCTCGCCCTTGGCGAGGGACCTTGTCAGGGCATCGGCGTCGTACGTCTCGACGCCGATGACCTTGACATGAGGGGCGATGCGCTTGACGTAAACGCCGACGCCGGCTAGCAGGCCGCCCCCGCCGACGCAACAGAAGATGGCCTCGAGCTTCTGGAGGTTTGTCTGGCGGAGCAGCTCCATGCCGATGGTGCCCTGGCCGGCAATGACGTAAGGGTCGTCGAAAGGAGGGATATTGATGAGGCCGTCCTGATGCTCCCTGCGGGCACACTCCTCCTTTGCGGCGTCGAAGTCCTGGCCGTGCAGGACGACGTGGCCACCCATACGGGCGACGTTGAGGTGTTTGATGCTCGGGGTGCCTTCCGGCATGACGATGGTGGCGGGGATCTTGAGCTTGCGGGCCGAGTAGGCGACGCCCTGGGCATGGTTCCCGGCGCTGCAGCAGATGACACCCCGCCAGCTCCTTGCGGGTTCGAGGTGGGCCATCTTGTTGTAGGCACCGCGCAGCTTGAAGCTGAAGACGGGGTGCTCGTCCTCGCGCTTGAGCAGGACATTGCACTCGAGGCGGTTGCTGAGGTTCACGGCCGGGGCCAGGGAAGTCTCCCGGCAAGCCTCATAGACCTTTGAGGTCAGAATGAGGCGCAGGTAGTCCGGGTGGCCGTTGGGGAGGATGAATTCGGGCGGCACGATCTTCCTGATGCGGGCGTTTCTGTCTTCTGGCGGCGATGGTGAGCCGTCATGGGCGCTGGGGTTGGCGCTGTACTCTGTCAGGGAGAGACCCGTCATGCTGGGCGTCCTCGCCGTATGGCCCTGGCCGTGGCCGTGGCCGTTGCCGTTGCTGTGGCCGTTGACGCCATTGGCAGTCGGTTCCTCGACCGCCGGCATGGTCAAAGGGCGTGTGGCTTGCACCGGCACCTTGGAGGTGTGAAGGGAGGCTGAAGGGAAAGGCCCCGGTGTGGCTTCACTCGATTTGCAACCCAGTGTGCGATGTGGTGCGTTGCGGGTAGTCAGGCGGTCGAGCGAGTTGAGTCAGACCGCAGATGAGTCGCTTCTGCTCTCTCAATGAGGCAGGGTACCTTGGATCGGAGGTAGACTACATGAGGAACATACACACATGCACGACATGCAGTGGCTCGAAAAGTCGGGTTTGGCGGGGCACAGTGCCAAGCTCACCTCTCAATGCACTTCGGACGGGCCCGTGCGAAATGTACCTCGACGCACCACCGGAATGACGAAAAGCAACCCCCCCCCCTGCAACCAAGCCGCCAGACCGTCGCTCAATACGCTCTGGCGGCCCTGCAGCCAAGCCACCGAGTGCCGCTGGTACTTCCAAGAACAACTTTTCCTTGCCAGCTTCCCTTCTCTCTCTCTTTTTCTTTTTTATATTCCTACTAACCCTACCCCTAACTAACCTAACCTTAACCCTACCCCTAACCACTACCCCTAACCTTAAGGGGCAAGCCCTTTAAATTCCCCCTAGCTCTATTTTTTTTAAAAAAATTATGGGAGAGAGGGTCAGAGGCGGGAGCGTGGGAGGCGGGAAGTACCCAGAAGTACCGGCGGCTGTCGGTGGCTTGGCTGCAGGGCCGCCAGAGCGTATTGAGCGACGGTCTGGCGGCTTGGTTGCAGGGGGGGTTGCTTTTTGTCATTCCGATGCTCCACAGGCTACTGGACCGGCCTTGCGATCCAAAAATCCATGGCATCATTACCCTCGACAGCTTCTCCCCCGCACACCTCACACCTCACACCTCACACCTCACGCTCCCTTCCCACCATTGACAACCACAAACAAGCAGCCCAACCAGCACATCCCTGATACAGCCCGGTCAAATCCAACTCGCCTCTCACGGACTTGACTATCCGGACACTCTTGCATCTCCAGGCTCCGGCGCATCCAGCTGCATTGCACTGCACTCGTCCTATTTCTCCATCATGACCAGCCCAGTATCCGGCCGCCCACTGCCCTCATCCTTTGACGAGAACGAGTGAGCTACCTCCTCCCCGGTTGCTTCCCTCACCTGCAAAGGCTGCTCCCCGCCACTGGCTGACAGCCCCTGTGCTTGTGCAGAGAATTCTACAATGAGAGCGGTCTTCAGAAGGTCTTGGGCCGCATGAAACGCGAGCCTCTCGTGCCCCTCGGTACGCCCGCACACGCCTGCCTCTCTCATGCCCTGTGCCCCGTGCCCCTTCGCCTTGACTTCTGTGGCCGCCGACCTGACAACATCCTCAATCTAATCTCTAGGATGCCTCCTTACGGTTGCTGCCTTCACCAACGCCTACCGTGCCATGCGCAAGGGTGACCACAATCAAGTTCAGCGCATGTTCCGAGCACGTGTCATAGCTCAGGGCTTCACAGTTGCCGCCATGGTCGCCGGCGGTCTGTATTTCGGCGCTGAGAGACACAAGGAACGCGAGCACTGGAAGTTGCAGGAGCAGGAAAAGGCAGAGGAAAAACGCCAGAAATGGATCAGAGAGCTCGAGGCCCGTGACGACGAGGAGAAGGAGCTCAAGGCCATGATGAACAAACGTCGCGACAAGAAGAAGGCCGCCGACCTAGAAGCCGCCCGTGACACCTTCCGCGCCGCAGAGGCCAAGAGACAGAGCGACGGCAGCCCAGCATCCCAGCAAGAGGGCAATGGCAAGACATCCAACTGGGGTCTCGGGTGGCTTAGCTCGTCGAAACCTGCCGAATCCAGGGCTGGCCCAAGTGAAGATAAATCACCAGAAAACAAGCCTAGCTCAAGCACAAGAAGTTAAGAAAATTAAAATATATTAATTTATATATTTAAAAATAATATATTATTTACTAATAAGCAAGTTAAATTATATATTAAATCTTATTATTATTATTAAAAGTATTTAAAGTTTTATTTTATAATTTTTAAATTTTTATAAAAAAAATAAAAAAAAATATTTTTTTTTATTTTTATAATTTTTTAATATTATTATAAATAACGTGGTTTATCAGGTGGTGAGCCATATCACATGGTGAGCCACTTTTGCTATTTCCGCTA
>LJJS01000461.1:0-38918 GCA_001447215.1 Diaporthe aspalathi
GTTAGTACGGGTGGTGGGTGCGTACGGGTAGTACGGGTCCCATGGTAATCATTGGGTGATTAGTCAGCCTGACAGCCCAACATTGGCAAGTCATCCTATTCGCCGACCTGCAGAGGCAACAAACAACATCCACGCATGACCAACAGTCACATTGTTCTATTTCTATGTTACCGCTCAGCCCAGCGTCAGGCGAATCGCTGACCCGACTCCTGATGAAACCCAAGAAGTGGGCTACGGTTACAGAGACCCCACCTGGACATCGGAGGATTCCAGAGGCATCCAAAAATGATATCGGAAAGGATCCTGTTGCTAAACACCAACATTCATATCACTCTGGTCTCGTACTGCAATCTGGCCCACCAAGTTGGCCAGGCGAATCGCCGCTCAATTCCTGACCACATCCGATCGGTTCGCTATGGCTGCCCAGGTGCAGAGTCCCAAGCCTGATGGTAGGGCTTGCTGTTGGCATCCAGGAATGCTGCGCTTAAAACTCTTACGTGCTCGCGGGCTAGATGAGAATATTTAAATCATGCTCAAGTCTCTCGTCTTTTTGAGCTCCGGATCCACTGGTGTTACTGTAGTACATATTCATATTTCATACTTCTTGGCGCAACAAAACCTGGCACGTCGATATTGTTCCCACATTCGTCTGAAATTAGCCTGTATTTGTCACAGATATTTGGATCAGATTTATTGTAAGCAACTGGCACACCCCGAAGACCCTCAATATTTAGCAGAAAATTGAGAGACTCTTTGATAGCATTTCATCACCAACCAATTTGATATATATAAGCAACGACAAGCAAGATGAAGTCCTCTTCTATGAAAGGAGCTTGCTCTGTGTGTGACCACCAAAATAGTGTTCACATCAGGAGAACTTGTATCGCCAGAGGATGTAAGGAAAAGATCAAGATCTGGGGTGCCTCGTATCATCACTGTTATGATCTTGATGGCAATGAGCGTCATCAGAATAGGGACGTGGTGTGCAAGGGAATGTCCTGAACATGGTCGAACGAGCAAGGCTCAAAATTTCGATCAGAGCCCCATCGTTGGCAAGGATGAGGATGGGAACCTCCGCATCACCAAAGAGGGCATCGTTCGCGACTACTAGCGGGGCATGCAGAATAACCTTGCCTAAGATGGCAAAAAGGTACTTCATATAAGAGTTGTGCATTTGAGGCTGTCAATCCCATTGGGCCTTCCTCGAAAGCAATGGTAAAGTAATCCTCCCAGTGACGCCGTGACTAGGAAAGATCTTTCCAAATTCAGTGACAAATGCTCCTAATTGGGCAGTAAATGCGAAAAACTCGGGATCTCACTGTCACCCGCCCCAGATCTTGGCCATGCAACGGCTTCATGTAAAATTTCAAGGTTTCCAGAGGGGAATAACATCTTTGTCCCTCATGTCCAGCGTCAACTCAAAGTGCGAGATCAAGGCAGCGACAAGGCACCTCAGCTTCGCCCTGATGAGTTCTTCGCCTATGCAGCTGCGTAAAACGTGTAGGAAGGTCATGAAGTGGTAATAGTTGCTGGCGGCGGCCCGGTACTTGTTGCGCCTGCGCTTCGGAAGGCCTTCGCCGTCGGTTTCGTCGGGATTGACGTCGATCCAGCGTTCTGGGCTGAAAGCATCTTCGGGACCCCATACATCTGGAGGCCTGTTAATTTTCAATGAGGAGATGGCGATGCTGGTGCGTCTGGGAATAAGTTGGTTGCTAAGCAGCGTGTCACAGCGGGCTTCACGAATGGCGTAAGGACTTGGTCACCAAGATGTAATCGCAGAGTCTCGTTCAAAACCCTGTTCAAGGGGCAGACTCTCGAGGAGACATCTGAATACGTCTCGCATTGGATGAGAAATCTCTGTGTTTGTGTACTATATATGAGCGAAAAGAGCGTTAAGATTACGGTCCTCTCCAAGGTCCTATCCCAGTATCAAATCAACAGTTTCAGGCTCCTTAAGCTCTTCCCACTTTTCCGCAAGAATGAAACCAAAGGCCTTCCTGTATGCAACGCCATTTTCCCATTCAACCCAGAGGACGAAAACACAGTCCTGCCTCTCCTGCCTCTCCAGCTCCCAGACCGTCATCCATCGAAGGCCCTGACCGTCATGATGCCCGTCCGAGCCAGCTTTTTGATTCTCATCATCTGAAGCTGCGGGGTTAGCATTACCCAGCGTGTCCCCTTCGTTCCCCGTTAAAGTACAGCTCCTAGGAGATGAGGAGCCTTCCTTGTCGTATTCTTCCGATGCTGCGAGGGCGAATTCACCCCCTGCATCTACGGCATCCACTGCATCTTTGTTATCCACTGCCTGTTCGCCATCTGCCACAAGATTATCACTCTCCGCCGGAATAGGACACTCCTTTGCCCACCAATACTGACTATTAGTATTTAGTATGGAAGTCCATCCCCTTGCTACGGCCACCAGCTCGACTCTTCTCCCTCCTTTGAACAGCAAATGATTATCATGATGATGCAGTATCAAAGCGCCCACTGCGTTGCCAGAATCGTCGTTCAATGGCTGGATTGGATTGAGATCGTCCTCGTCTAATGTTTCCAGCGGAAATTCTATCCTTGTTGTTAGGAATGCTCGAGTCGTCACGCAACGGATAAATTGGTACTGCTGCAATTTCTTGACTTCGTCTTCTGCGGGCTTTACATTCCCATAGGTTAGAGGAACTGGGTACCAGCAGAACCCAGTCGAACCCGCATCGTCCAATCCATGCTGACGATAGATGTATTTTGGTAGCTGTTTCGGTATTCGTTCCGGCATAATATGCATATTGGCAGGGTCGAGCCCACTCCACTATTGCGGTGGCTTAAAATTTGAGCAAATCCAGCCGTTTATGTCCACCTGCCCCTCTGCTGCGGCTGCTCTGAACCCATACCACTTTGCATTAATTGGCCGCGGTGAGGTCGAAAAGGGTGAATTTGTGCAAGACCAACTAGTAACCGACTTGGTGAAACCGAATAGATGGCCGTAGCCATGTTCGGAGTCTCCTGGCAAAAGTGTTGTCCCTTGCTAACCCATTCAAGACCAACTTGGCAGCCCATTGCGGATTGGATTACCTGAAAATCTCTTGGATACCGTCCTTTTTTGAAGATTTGACTAAGTGTACCAGCATAGGGAAACGTCTAAGAAGAACTTAAGGTGGCTAAATAAGGAATCTGAGGAGAATGAACTATTAAGATGGGTCTGAATGCCGGAGAACGCACTGAGAACATCCTTATTGTAAGTCAAGTTCTTTTTGTTGAATTCCCGTACAACTTGAACGAGGGATCTTATGCTTGGAACGCTTGCTTTTAGACCTGATGTTACCAAGTTGTCTATTGATGTTTCGCCATTAGTAAAGCAGTGCAGGTGTTTGTCCCATTTAACGCAGTTGCATTGCCACTTGGCCGTTCCATATGCCGTGAATATAAGCCGCCTCCTCGCAAAGTTCCACTCCTGGAATGTCCACATTTGCTCTTTGTAATTGTAAACACTAGACCGGTGTTGACGGGGTTTTGTCGTCCTCATCATCAGAAGCCTTTCCCCCGCCGCCAGCTGCACAATTTCTTGATCGATGACTCTTGCAGGTGAGATACCATGGAGGCCACGCAATCCGAAGTCAGCGCCTTCCCCGTCTTCAGCTATGATTGTCAGAAAGGAGCTAGCATAGATGCGATGCATATTCCGAAGATCATGCTGCAATGCTGCATCGTCGTCCTGTACAATGCACAAACTGTCAACCCACAGCCAAGTTTCACCCAAGGCTTTCGTGAGCGCGATTGCGTTCCGGATAGTCTCAGGAATTTCTTCGGCAATCCAACCTGAGAGCAATGCTCCAGCTTTTCGTACATGGCTGATGTTTTGTTTCTTGGTCAGAGAGTTTCTCGACCTACCCCAGGTATATGAGAGGGTAAGGAACCTGGGTTCTTCGTCCTCGCATGGCATGATGCATCCTTGATTCACGTCGATCAGCCACGACGGCTTGTCGCATTTGCCGCCATGCTCTGCAATGCATCTAGAACGCCAATCGCTGATTACTTCCATGTCGATCCAGTCTTCGTCCAAAGTTCGACCTCTTCCTTTATGACCAGATAAATCCGGCCTGCAGAGCAATTCAAAAAGGGGGGTTGGAGACGCGCCGGGCCCTCGTTTCCAATCGTATTGAACCCATAAGCGCGCCCAGGTACGCTCTACAGGTCCTTGACAGAGCAGCATTGCACCTGTTTCGGAAAGAGGAATCGGGCAAGTAGGAAACGGGTCGCTTTGAAGCCAGATCGTGTGAGGACAATCGCTTGAGAGGAGATCACCCACGTGGCCTAGGGAGACTTCTGTTTTGGTTCTGCATCTGCCAGGTGAGCAAGCCGTGTTGAAGTAGCGCACAATTGTCGTACAAAATTCGCAGTCAATGTTTTCCTGAGCTTCATGAATATCGATTTCGATTCCTTGTGGTCCTGTAGCGCTATTTTGTCGTTCATGGACCATGGTCTGCTGTTCTTGCTTTCCTTGGAGCTGAACAACGTGGCCGGAAGGCGTCACTCCTTGTCTTTGCTCGTCTCCGGGAGGAACCGAGTTGTCGCCGGTTGTACTGCCTTCGTTGGGACCGGGTTGGAGACTCTCAGTTCGGGTTGCTTGGCCATCGTCTGTAGCAATTTTTCCCAATGTGCTGACCTCGTTCTGCGCCATAGCCTCTGGGTTGCAACCAACGGCAAATGACAATTGACAACGTGTAAGTGCGAATGAAAGCAGCTATTCGCGTTTCGAACACTTAGTAGACGTGAGGCGAGCGTCGATATTCGTAGAGTTAAGTACAAACATCGTCGTACGGGTGAACACCAACATTGATTTGAAAAACCCCTCATCCTGCCACGTCACAACCGGGAGATGAAGACATTGCGTCAGCTGACTTGCATGTACGCGGAGCGGCACAGCATATGCCGGAAGCCAACTTCGGTTTACTAGAAACAGCACCTACAGCCTTGTGCTACGCTCTAGTTGGTCCTGTTCATAATCCGGGCACAAACCTCTCTTTTTATTAAAAAAAAATCAGAATGTGAGCGGTCCCTTCACACAGTCGTAAACGCTCAAGGACCCACCGTTTGATAATGAATACCTACGCTCTAGAAAGACGGCCATTTACTCGGCTTCCGGGGCTCAGAAGTAGGCATGTCATTAAGAGGCAGAGTATGTAGTAGATGTGGAGGCTCCAGAGGCTGATGGATAGGGGGGTGAGAGCTGAAGCAACGAAGGTTCCGAGTAATTATGTACTTGATCTCAAGCAATTTGCTTTGTAGAAGGCGTGCTGGGCAGACGTACAGGAAGAGCCATTTAGGTAGGGTGGTATTGGCTGCTTCCCCTTGCGCATCAAATCATATCATAGAGTTTGGGGGGGGGGGCGACCCACACAGTCATGAAGCAACGAGGGTCGTCGGTTGATCGCATGGGATTGATCGCAACATGACCGACCACACGGCTTTTCGGTGGGCAGCGACTTAGTATTTCCTGTCAGAAATAGTAGCACCTCCTTCTGTCCAGCCCGAGCGAAACCAGGCAGTAAGGCCTCCGAAGGAAGTCGACGCTATGTTCATCTAAGATCAACTAGATGTCCAAGGAAGGCACAAGACTGAGGATTGAACCGGACTTGACCAGGACGGCACACGGCCACGACTGCTTCCCCCTTATGCACCCGACCCAAACAAGAAGTCTCGCCCCTGAGCTGGCGAGAATGACTGTCCTGGTTTGAACCTGCCTCCAGAAACTGCTTTCGTGGAGGGACTTGAATTTGGTGACCGAGCCGTGGCACGCATTGGGAGTTGGCCATGATCACTTCCTACCCAACGCAGCATCAGCAACCCCAAGTCCCATCAATTGATAGCTATCACGAACAAAGAATACTACTTGTATCAATATCGACAATCAATAGCTGCACGACCCGAAGGAAGCCTGCTTAGCCCCGGGCCTCTTCTGCCAACCGAGCGACCAAGATGAAGACATCCTCCTTGATCTCCCTCCTCAGCGCCGTCGTGCCCGCTCTGGCGGCGCCGAACAGCATCACGCTCCACACGGAAGCAGACTTCATCGAGGGCAAGTATATTGTTCAGCTCAAGCCCGGCACAAGCCCGAACGCGGTCACATCGCACCACAATACCGTGAGCAACCTCCTTCGCCGTCGTGATGGGTCCGCCGGCGCCGTGGAGAAGACTTTCAAGATCGGAGACGACGAATTCAACGCGTACTGCGGAAGCTTCGACGACGCCACGATCGCCGCCATCTCGGGGCTCGATGAGGTCCTCACCGTCGAGCGCGACGCGGTCGTCCGCCTCGCCCGGGTCGAGGTCACGCCGACCATCCTGTCGGAGCGTGACCTAAAGACGCAGGCGCGCAGCGGCTGGAACCTGGGGGACCTTTCGCATCGCAAGGCTGGCGCGACCAACTATGTCTATGACGAGACCGCCGGCAAAGGCACCACGGCGTACGTGATTGATACTGGGATCCGGCTTTCACACGACGAGTTCGAGGGCAGGGCCAGCTTCGGCTTCAACGCCATCACTGACTCGACCACGCCGGCGGGTGCGAACTCGGACGACAGTGGCCATGGCACACATGTCGCGGCCATCATCGCCGGCAAGACCTATGGCGTGGCGAAGAAAGCCAAGGTCGTTGCCGTAAAGGTCTTGGATCAAAATGGTGACGTAAGACGCTCCTGCTTTCCTGGTGCGCAGTGTGCCGCGTACATGCTGATATTGCCAGTCATATGATCACGATATTCTCAGCGGCATCACTTGGGCCACAAATAACATCACTGCCAAAGGCGCGGAAAAGAGTTCCGTCCTGAATATGTCAATCGGGGTCAATGCCTCAACCGTGATTGACAATGCGGTGCTCGCCGCCTACCACCAGGGCATCCTCAGCGTCGTGGCAGCCGGCAACAACGACAGGCCTATCTACGAATCCCCTGCAAGGCTCCCCGAGGCCCTTACCGTAGGCATGACACAGGCCGACCGTCGCCGCGTCAGCACCACCGGATTCGGAAGCAATTACGGACCGACGCTCGACGTCTTCGCGCCGGGCCTCGATATTATGAGCGCGAGCCACCGCTCAGACAAGTTGGCTCTGACTAAAAGCGGCACCAGCATGTCTACGGCGCTCGTCACGGGCCTCGTTTGCTACGTCCGCGGCCTCGAGGGCGGCCTCGGCACGCCCAAGAAGGTCACGGACCGGATTCGCGAGCTGGCCATCCGGGGCGTCGTCGGAGACCCCAAGGGCTCGCCCAACTTGCTGGTGAACAATGGATGCGGCCGGTAATTCCCAAGGACTTCGAAGGAGGCGCGGGAAGACTCACGTACCTCATCGGTCTAATCGCAGAGATGACTAACCTCATGTCAGACCTTTGCTTTCACTGCTTGTCCTCAGATTTCCTAGTAATAACTTACAAGTACCACAGCTCTCAGAAGTAGCTGAATTAGACAAACGCATCTCTGCATTCGTCACGGCTCTCTCCCTTGCACCTTTCTTTCAACTACCCCGGTCCAGATCAAAGTACAGTACATTCACCCTGGTGTTCCGACCACGTCCTCTCGGCCTGTCGACCGGGTACATGGAGACGAAGTCATCACCTCAGTCGGCAGACAGACGTGCTACAAGGTTCTTGAATCGGAAGTACAGTCCGTTGGTAGCGTGACGGTAGGCCGCAGTTGTGCCTAGTTCCAGGGCAGTAGCGGGAAACTTGTTGCCTCCGGTCCTCGATAATTCAACGGCTTAGCAGCCGTGGTTCCGCCATGAAACTAGCAACGGCGAAAAGAAAAACCTCGAAACGGCCGCAGAACAAAGTTAGTGTTTGCTCATCGCGAGGCTATGCATCATTCCCGCGAGGAGGCAGGCGGGCCACGAGGTGAACGTCCGTGATCCCTATGCCAACATCCCGGGGGGGGCTCGTTCCCCCCTCGCCCGCTGCACCTTGGCCGAGACAGTGCTTTCCCGTCCACACCACGTTAGTTTCCACTCTATTGAAACACGCTGCAGCCCTTGACAGCTCGTGGGATCGAGATCCCGCTGGCCTATCGGACGTTTTTATCGCGGCAGAAACAACGCGAGGCCCCCTTCCAGGGCAGGGTGCCGGTGCTGCGCCAAGGATGTTGACAGGATTCTAGTTAGAGTTTTTCCACGAGATCCGGCACCTTCTTTCTTCGACGGCGTTCGGTCTCGCTTCAGCATCCCGGAAACGGGAGGCTCGTGGGGCTCCTGCATGGTGATTGACTTTTTGCGCGCGAGGGCTCTTGTGGTCCAAACACCAACGTAATATACATGAGATGCCGCACGTGGCGTCTGGCACCCCGGCAAGGCCATGCGATCGCCTCAGCCTTATCGTCTCAAGATCACGATCTGCTCAGATTCTCGAGCGACGCCGAAAGAGGGGGCGCACGCCTCGGCCCCGCGGGCAACTCCGTGAGCCGATTCTCCGCCAGTAGTTTCAATAGTCTGCAGCCTTCAGGACGCCGCTGGCATGTCGTCAGGGCCCGCCTCTGGCATCTGAGTGGACGTGATCCAGTTCTCCATCACCGCTTGACCGCCACCAGGCGCGGCCGAGTGCCCGGCCCTGCGCCCCGCCCTGGCCGGGGCGCTCCTCCCGGCGCTGGGGCCATCGCCGCGCTTCTTGACCACGAGGCAGAGGACGCGGCCGTAGATGGAAAACCCCTCGTACCGTATGTCCATCGCTAGCTTCTTCTTGTCGTCCCGCTGGGCCTCGTGTTCGGCGGGCCTAGCGGCGTCCTTGCGACGCTTGGCCGGGGGCGGCGCCGCTGCCGAGCCGTCAGAGTCTTCCTCTTCGCCCACAAACAGGTCGTCGTCGTCGCCGCCTCCGCCGACCACCTCGCCGCCGTCGTCCGAAGTCAGGACCTCGGCATCGTGTCCGCCACCGTCATCGCCGTCGTCCCCTTGCAGCCCTGCGCCCCTCCCGCGGCGGCGTTTCGACGGTCGCATTGATGGTGGCGAGCCGACGCGTGCTTGTGGTGTTTCACCTTCGTCCATAGTCGGTATGTCAAAGAGGGCCACTGCGTCATCGTCGGGCTCCTCGCGCAGCACCCCAGCTGGCGCCGCAGCCGCCTCCTCGGCAGCGTCGCCTGACACCTCGACGTCGATGGGGGCGTCCCGGGACGCGCCCGTCAGCTTGCTCGAGTTTGACGTCAGCTTCGTCTGCGTCGTGTCGCGGAAGTGCTTGTGCTTGTACAGCAGCGAGTGTCGCGTGCTCGTCTCGGTCAGGAAGATGGACACCTCAAAGTCATCTGGGCGGGGTGCATGGGTTCTGATCAGCCAGCCATTTTGGCGACAATTGTTTCGCTACCTACCCGCGCAGAGAGCCCCCCCCTGCCCTGCGCCGCAAATAGAACGCTGAGAATGTTTCAAAACAAGAAAGAGACGGGGATGGGGACGCACCCTCTACTACGATATCCTTGATGCCACGCTTCTTCGCGTTCTTCTTGCGGCTGCGCTCCCGCTCCTCGCGCAGCTTCGGCAGGACCAGGGGCCGCACGCTCTCGATGACCTTGGGCAGGACCGGGCTGCGCGGGTTGAGGAGCCACGAGTGTGCCAGGGCCGGGTTGTCGAGGTAGATGCGGCACTCGAGCACCGAGTACTTGGAGATCCTGAGATATCGCCGGATAGGGGCCATGGCTGCCTCGCCGTATCAACCGCCGGTTCGGGCTGCCAGCTTGCGTGGTTTCGATGTTGTGGCGTCTGGGGCTACTGCAAGCGTTGTTCGGGAACCATCTAAATGGGCTGGTGTGCGCGCGACTTCGGATCGAGATATTGAGTTTTGGGGGGGAGCGAGGGAGCTTTGGTGTTGATGGGATGAAAGCTCTCTCCACTGCCCTTGGAAGGTGAGGTCATAGCCTCTGTTTGGGCAGTACCAGGGTAGGTACTTAGGTACTTAGGTGCCCCACACCAACAACACATGGTGTAAGTGTAAGTCGAGGTAGACATAGTACAGTATATTCCCAAAAGCAACTCAAACGTCCGAAAATGGCATTGTTGTCTCAAGATCCACAGGGACAGATCTTCGGAGAGCTCGTATAGTACGAAACAGCATAAGAACCTAAAGCGTGCCTTGACACGCTGTGTACCGTTCTGTGAAGTGGCTTCCATATTCAACATCATGGCTCAACCAATATTATTCGCACGGCACTCACAGACCTCAAAGATCAGAAAGGCTTGAATCTGTATGAAAAACTTACCATTCACTAGGTCGACGAGATACGAGAAGATTCAACGTGGGAACAAGCATGTTGAAAAATTCATTTTTTCAAGGATGCCGCTTGTTCAGAGGCAGTTGAATGCACCCATATCCTCGCCGAGACTAGTAGTTGTTCTTCACAAAACAAGAGATCTTCCTGACGACAATATACTTGATACAACATCGAGACAAAGATACTTGCTCTGGTACGAGGCTTGTTGTCACAATGCCTGTCCCTGGCTCGGGAAGATGCAATACGAATTTGTTCGTCTGGTTGCTAGGACTAAGCTAGTCTAGCCTTAAGGAACGACACTTAGTGTGGCTGAAAGACGCAGAGGAGTCATCCATGCTCGGTGATGATATCGGGCACCGCAGACTCGTAGACACACGTCTCGTCGAAACGTGCGGCATTGAGATTATGGAGGAAAACACGAGGTTCCTCCCTGTCACAGCATCTAGCGCTACAAACATCGACATTAATGCAGTGGGACAATAGCCGAGTCCCCGGGTGTTGGACTTTGATGTCGGCACAAGAGCCGGGTTGCGGGTGAGGGACGAGCCTTCTGTCTAGCATAGTGAATTGGCTCGGCGTGCCTGGCAAGCGGTAACCAATGAGATCAGGATCCTGCGTCAAGTTTAGGTTCAGGTGAAACATAGCCTCTCTGACAGAATTCTCCCGCCGCCAGTCGGTGGTCATACCTACGTTTCTTCGCCTCTCTCAGGGCCGAGGTGCGTATGTAGTAAGCGGGAGAGAAAAGTTTATTTCCGGGACGCCTCGCCGGTTGTGGCACAGTCTCGCCTGGAGCCCGCGTCGCCGACAAAGACAGGCAATGACGAAGTAAACAGCGACGGGGAGCCCAGCACGGAAATCTGAAACAGTAGTCTGGGGGTTTTCTCACTTTCCGCACCCGTCGTAGAGCAGGTGCAATATTCCCGACGGAGAAACCACGGTGGCGGCGCACGAGGGACGAAAAACGGCTGGAAGGGANNNGGGGGGGAGAACAGAACAAGGGCCGACTGTCCGGGTGGACGGTAGCCCTCGTGACTCCGTGCGCCGGGCGGACCTGAAGCGCCGGGGCCCGAGACCTCGTGTTGTTGTTCTTTTGCCTCCTACTCTGCCATGTCCACTGCCGAGGGGATGGGTCGATGGGAGAAGAAGCAGGAATTACCCCGCGCCTCTTGGGGTTTCAGGACCAAGGGAAAAAAAGAAGTTGGGGATGTAGGTCATGGGGATTTCTCACAATTCCCCCCCACCACCCCTACCACCCCCGCCTGCCCACGCTCGCCATGCCGACTTAGTGTTTCCCGATCACTTGGAAGCGGGTGAAGGAAAAAGAAAAACCAGTCACACAGCCGGCCTTGTCATCGGGTGTGAAGGCAGCCTGGGATATGCAGTATCGAGCGTGAGTGCTTGCAGCAGGCCAGTTGGGTACAAGTCGCCAATGTACCTTTCGCCCCCATCCCATGCCATGCCGTGCAGGCCATGCACGCGGCCAGGAATGGACGTGCCGTAATGTGAGTTGGACCAAAAAAAGAGAAGGCTCTGCCCTGTATTGGCCGGCCACTTTCCGCCGGCCCAGCGGGTGCCCGTGGGAATGACGACGGTGACAACTTCTCTCCACCCTATGGCGAGAACATTGGTTGCCTACCTCGTATCTCCTCGCTGCCTTCACAACCCCTGCTTTGAGTCACACCTACGCAGAGCCAGATGGACACGCAGCCTCTCCCACGTGGTAACATGTCCATCATATCTTTGGAGGGGAAGAACATGGCAAGTGCCGATAGTAGGCACGCCGAGCTAGAGATAAGAAGGCAGCGCTGTGAACCAACCTGCCTAGCCCGTTGCAGGTCCTGACCACCACCATGCGAACCAGGCAGGCTGTGGCACCGGGTGGTAGGGGCTGTTCACCAACCCTGGTCCGTCTCAGCCGGCCGTGAGGTTTGTTGTTGTTTGCTGTGCCCCACGATTGGGGGACCAAGACGACGACGCACCCTACCGCCCCGCCGTGTAGATGCTGCATGAGCCCGTCCTAGCTGTTGCATATCGGCCCCCCGCATTCGGGCCCAGGACCATGACGATGTTTCCCGTGCCGCCGAGTCCAAACGACAGTTTGATGTTGATGAGAGAGCCGTCGAAGGTGGTCGGACGGCATATCTGGTGTGGCTTGGATGGGGCTTGTGACGGCCGTACAACCGATGCTAGTGCGGCGTGCGCAGTCGTATTTAGCCGCCCGTTCCAGGGCCCCATCTTGAACTTTATCGCGGAGATGCTGCAGCTTCCTGCTGTCAGATGGGGACAAACCCCCACACCCCAGTGACGAAGATTAACCTCGCTTGGAGGTTCTGTCGTCCCGTGGTCCCGTGAGTGAGGTGTGCGTGGTGCTTGAGGTCCGTGTCCTGTATCGGCGACAAAAGAAGACGTGCTGGCGCAAGTCATCAGGTGATGTTCGCCATGGCAAGCATGCCGCCTTAGCACGAGGTTCATGCTGCCGGCTACGAGTTGTGCCACCCACGGGCTCTAAGCGATTCTTGGGGGGGTTATAATATCCCTGCTATCGATGGTATGTATGCAAGTGTGTGGTTCAGGAACTTCCCAGCCATCCAGAGGCGGCCACGCGGCAGGAAAGCGCAAGATCTGGAGGGCGAAGGTGCAATTCTATTGATGGATAAGATAGAAAGTGCATGTATGTCCTGAATAAGTGGTTGCAGATCGGGTTGCAGGCTGATGTGTTGGTGACGGTCAGATGATGTGTGATTCGGCAAAGGCCCTTGCAGGAACGCAGGTAGGCTGGCAGGCAGTGGAACTACGGAGCAAGGCAGAGAGGGAGGAGTGTCTGGTCCGGGTGCCGGGACACTCGTCACCATCATCATGTGTTGCCGAGACATCACTGGCCGAGTGGGTGGGCTGAACAGGTCCCCAATCCGGTCGCAGCAGAGGCTGAAACATCATTATAGGCCTCGCTCCTCTTTTCCACCGCGATGTGCTAATGATCGGTTCCTCTCATCCCGCTGCTTCCGGAACAGCGTTTCGGCGTGCTGCTGCTCAGCTGAATGGTGATCGAAATGCGCCGCAGCAAAAGGTACAGCCCTGGATGGTACCGGATCGCATGTCCGCGGCACAGCACAGCCGCAGTCTCCAGCTGTCGTCTGGGATGTTGTGTACGCGCAAAAGCTGTCAGCTGTAGACTGAACTGGGTTGTTGGCGTCTCCCGGTCCTGCAAGGGAGCAATGGGCGCACCCAAAAGCAGACGAGAGCAGGCTGACAACCCTCGTGATCTGCAGGGGTTGGCACCCTCCCTCCAAGAAGGCACCCTGATTCCCACGTGGGATACGGTTTGGCTTGCGCAGGCGGACGACGGGAGGAAACCGGCGCTGCCTGCCATTGGTGCTGTTGGCTGCGCTGGCTGGATGCTGGCTGGCTTGGGAGTGGGACGATCGCCCGCACCCTCTCAAAGGCAACCGGCGGCCGTCATTGGCCCTCGCGGACGCGAGCTGCGCCCCAGGAACCGTGATGAGTAAGAATCTCACCAAGCCATCCCGACAATTCGGGACCGGCGATCGACGGGGCATGTGATCCTTCGAGAAGGAACATAGCCAACAGCAGGGCGGCCGATGGATTGGGTGGCAGTCGACGCCTCGCTCGGTATTTCCCAATAGTGTAAGTCCCCAGTCATCAAGCCCCGGACGAAGCACAGACCTTGAGTGGGTGCCTGTGTTGGCGTGGGGAAAATTTCCCGTGCATCGTCATTACCCAGCAGTTCGCAATGGGCGGCCGTCCTCGGGCTGCCTGGGCTTGATGGAGCCTGGGTTGGGGCTAACGGCCGCCTCTTAGATTAGAAATGACTGTGCGGGCAAAAATATCATGACACGTAAATCAGCAACAGATAAGATGGGCCGACATACGGGCCTGACCAATACCGGGGCCCTGAGGTGCGCATTGCGGCAGATGGGGATACAAGGCTTATTCCGTTTTGAGGACGCGCACGTCTTGCCTCCATCTCCCCGTTATCGTGGCGTGGTTATTAGTCTCGCGATGCCCGGGTCCGCGCTGACCAGGGAGTGGGAACGAGGTCTGCGTCAGCTTGATATCGACTGAGCCGGACATGGTGCCAGTCATACTGCTAGCAACCCGCGACTCGTCAAAGCCGGCATGTGCAGAGGACCGCCGTGATGCCGCCTGCAGTACGGGCCCCGTCGGGCCCCATTTCCAGCCTCAATATGGACGACCCCGGAATGACATCGCTGGGAAGTACTGCTGGGTGGACAGACAGCCTGTCCTGCAGCCTCGCCAGGGAACGATGAGGCTCCCGTGAGAAAAATTTTTTGATGTTGATAATGACGGCACCTCGCCGAGTTTTGGCGGCGCTTGATGAAGGTGGTGGTGAAAATCACCACTTCCCCATTCGTCAGGGCTATCCGGCGGTGAAGACGGTGAAGGGCACTGTCGTCGGAGCAGGCTGTATTTTTTTTTGTTGGGGCCTGAAGTGGATCAGAGGGACCTTCTTGGGCCCATGTCGCTCGTCTTGCCAGGGCCTTTGTCTGACGTCTTTGGTGCCAGCGGCGGCGGCGCCAATGCCAATGCCAATGCCAATGCCAACGACGGGCCCCAGAAGGCATCCACACCTTCGAAAAAATGTTCGCCGAACGAACCGTGGAGACGGGAAATTAACCTACAGCTGGCGGGTGGCTGTGCCAGGGCAAGGTAGCGACTGTAGCGGTCCATAGTACTCGCAGAGGAAGTGCCAGACTGCAGGGCTCCGTTGCGGCGAGCCAAAAGACCCCCATGTCCCATGTCGGTCCTGCGACAGACCCACGATGCAGTCATCATCGAAAATCCGTCAGATGACTGTTTTTGAAATTGCATGGTATTGTATCAGAGCGACGTTCGGCGCCCCGCACCGAGCGCCCTGCCTGCCCTGCCTTGTCTCGCAACCGAGCGAGAGAGTGGGTTGACCCATCGATTGATAGCACCACGAACCAGTCAATCGAAAGCACTCACCCACTCGGGCCGGTATGGGGCTCGGTTCAGGCGGCAGCATGGTCTGGTTGTCTCGACATGGGAAGGAGGAGGCGGAGGAGGGGTAGGAAGAAAACTTGGTGTGCAAGTATCCTGCGAGAGGCAGATCTGAGGGCCCGCCAAGGCGCAGGATCGGGCTAGAGAGCAAGGTCCCCAAAATGGCCCAAACAAGGCTGGCAGAAGAAACATGCTCGTTGTGGATATACGAGGCTGTTGGGGGGGACAGAAACAGGCCTGACAGGAGCGAGAGAGGCATCAAATTTGTGTCAGCAACAATATCATTGAAGGATCCAAGCTTGTCGAGGGATGCGCATGTACCCCAGGCTCGGCTGATGGTCATTCCATCCTCGTGGCCCATGACTCCCGTGTCATGTCGATCCACGGATTCTGCGCCGGCGATCTATCGTCCCCGGCACCAAGTTGCATCACTGCCTGCATTCTAGCTGCATTCTGGCTGCATTCTGGCTCTGGCTGCAAGCCTCCATCACAGGCGTGCACTCATCTGGAGGGAGGTGGTGGTGGAGGTTGTGATGATGTGGGAGGCGTAGATAGTTGAAGTCGAAATACGATATTCCGGCAATGTGGTTTCCCCCACCAGCCTGCCAGCCTGCCGCCGGCCGTGATGTCTTCATTGGTGAGCAGTTGGGCCCAATTCGTCGGTGAGTAGTGTAGATTGTAGATTATTGCTATGTGGTGTAGAGTAGTACCATGGATCAGATCCTTGTCCTTTTGGGCCGTGGCTGTCGTGTTTGTCATCGTATGGGCAAATTGCGTGTGGGGCCCAGTGTCTGTCAGCCTCGTCAGAGGCGAGGACCAGGTGACCAGGCGAGCAGGTGACCAGGCCACAGGCTCGCGAACCAGGCGAGCAGGCTCGGCACTGGCCAGGTTTGGCCATGATTTGACCAAATCGGCATCTTGGTTCCAAGCTGCTGGGACCTGAGTCGCAGGCCAGTCTCTCTGCCCTCTCGCGCTCTCCCCACGCCGTGCCCTTCCTGCAGCCAGCTGGGTAAGGCAAGGTTGTGATACTGTACATACTGCAAGCCCGCATGCACGGTACACATGCACGCACGCACCACCCTGCCTACGCGACCTCTGCTGTCTGCTTTGTATCCACGACCCCGTATTAGGTTCGTGGACTAGGTTCGTCGTCACCTTGTGGCCCCAAGGCTTGTGTCGGTCACCGGCAAGCCTCCAGCCATAGCCATGGTACATATTAGAGTTGGAACTGGTCTGAGCGCCCATTCGTTTCGACCCACTGGGGAGGCCTTGCTACATTGTAGGGTTTTGGCACAGAAGCCAAAATAGAGATCGCGTGGTGCAATATGTGCCGGTTGTCCAATGAGCCAGCTGCCGCCGATCCGGGAGCTGAATCAGGAAGCTTCACTGAGCTGTCTGGCTGTTGGCAGAGGCGGTTCTGATGGCTGCAGGACGACTCAGAAATGTCCGAATCAGTACGGCGACATTGCCTGATGGTAGGATCTGGGGAGAGCTAATGGGGGGGGGGGGAGAGGCAGCGAGTGAGAAGCTTCGGTGGCGAACAACAGGCCGTGCTCGACGAGATCCTCCGGCACTTGAACTCTGGCAAGCGAGGGTGGTTGGAGGTGGTAAGAGAGTGAGAGGAGAGTATCACCGCTCGTGCAACCTGCGACTGAAACAAAAATGCGGTCCGTGGTTACATTGGCATCGAGGTCAGAGCTCCCGCTCCCACACAAGCAACATAAGCCCACACACACACAGACACACACACACTCACACATGCGCGTACGGGTACGCAGCCAGGCGGTACAGCGATCAATGTACCACCAGACCGAGGGGCCACACGGCACATGTAAGACGCAGGTCCTAGACACGACTCAGCTTGCCCAGATGCCCGCCCCAGCCATCAGAGTTATTGGGTAAACAAGCTCACAAACCTTACCGCACACCACCGCCGGCCGGAGAGACGTGTCTCATCGCGATCTGGTATAACCTCGTTTCGCGTCGCACATTACGCTTCACTGCAGCGCCGTTGCGATCGATCACATCCACAGAGACAGCGCCCCCGACGCCCCGAACGCCGCCGAGGGCTTGAGTCGCTCACCGAGAGAGACCAGGCGGTCAGCTCCTCCCCTCCAAGCTCACCAAGAAGGTTCCCTATGTTCCCGAGGTTCCCAAGGTCCCCAAGATCCCCCAGAGGTTTCCCGCTCGACCAACTGGCGGGCCATGGGCTTCGGCGATTTCCTCTGACAGGGCTTGGCACCAGTGCTCAGCCATCAGCACATGCGCACGCGCTTGTAGCCTGTTGTAACTTGGCTGCTATTCGTAGTCACTCGGCACCCTCGGGCAGCCTCTAACGCACAGATATCCCGCTGAGAGCCCTTGCCTGAGGCTATTCCGTGATCGCAAGCTTTCCGGGCTCGTTTTGTCAGCCGCCGGATGCACACCTCCAAATGGCACGGACTTCTGCGCGTCAGCAGTTATAGTAGCCGACAACTATGCGCTACCGAGCAGAAAGACCCCAGCATGTGTCTGACGCTTCTTACTCAGCCGTGCCCTCTCTCGGTCCGCATCCAAACATGCACTAGAATCCTTCCGGGCGTGTGAGGCTCTATCGCAGCATCAACCCAGGGATCCTTCGCTACCGGCCAAGCCTGCAGCCAAGTTGCTAGGACTCCACACTCATGCAGCGCGTGGCACACACACACACACAGAGAGGGAGAGTGACGAAATTAAAAAAAAAAGCGCAGGCATGCGGGCAGGCAGGCAGGCAGGCAGGCAGGTAGGCATCCAAGCTCGAGACAGCTAGCGAATGCCAACACATCGCGACGAACCTAGGTGTGAGTCAGAATGGCGGCAGCTCTTATTACCTGCCTTGCATTATCAGGCAAAGCACACACACACACACGTCCCGTACCCACATGAGCTGCGAGGCACACCTCGAGAGTGGAGTCGGCCCAATCTTGTCGCAGAGAGCCAAGCGCTCGCCCAATGGCGACCCACGATACCTCACTCCTTCGAGCCCGCCCGCGCGCCCGCAGCCCGAGGCTGCGAACCCCAGGTCAGGGACGCACGGCTGCTACTACATACACTGCGATATGGGCCACCAGTGGCCCCTCCCCCTCAGTTGATGGGTTCGGGCTCGTGATGCTCGGCTGGTGAAGTACACCCCGATGTGGAGCCCCCTCTCTTGTCTCTGCCTCTTCGTCGTCGTCCCAAGTCCGACCACCAGACCAGCCCAAGTGGGCCGCCCTCGAAGACCTTTGCCGAGCAATCCACACCCCCCTCCCCAATGCTTGAGGGAGATCAATGTACAATCGCAGACCGCGAGGTTCGGTCACGGGACGAGTCAAGGTCCCGCTGCCGTGCAGTATCACATCACACCAAGATCGTGGAAGGAAGGGCTAGCAAAAGTAGTAACCTGTAGGTGCACGCTTTCGGAGCAAAAAGAAAACACATCCCGCATATTGGCTGCTGCCGTGTACTTAAGCGGATCTAGAGTACCATACATACGTGCACACACATGCGCCACAGGGTGGCACAAGGCTGGCCCAGAGGCGGACCAGTCTCAAGCCACGTTTTCCGCCAACCTCGGCGCGGGCTTGTCCCCCTTCCTTCGCTCCGAGGTGCATGGCGCCGCGGCCGGAGCGTTATCGCCGGGGGGTCGTTTATCAAAGCAGCGAGCGCTTAATGACCTAGCTTATGACCACCTTTTTGCCCAAGGTTGGGCGAATCGCACGCCTGCGACCCTGACGACATGGGACCATCGGCCCATCTCTCGCGCAGGATCGACATTTTTGGGTTTTAAGCATCAGTAATCTGACGGCGGGTTTAATCTAGCTGGCACGAGGCGGTAAGGTTTTTTGGGGCACGCCGCACAGCCGGAAGGGCTGGATCGAGAAAGCTTCGCTCTCTCTCTCTCTATTGCTCTCTTTCTTTTACCTCAGAGTTGCCCGCCCGCTCGCGAGGGCCCGGCTGGTGTGGGCCGGCAGAGTTTAAGGCCGCCTGAGTTTGCAGCGCTGGGCCTCGAGATTGGTAATAAGCCCTGCTGCTGGAGGCCGTGATAGGGTTGGCAGCTGAAAAAGTCAAATTCGCTCTGACCCCTCCCTCCCCTCCCTCCGCCGGGCGGGAAGGGTTTCTGCGGGTGCGACTCGGGGCCAAGATGATGGGGAGCCGCTGATGCACGCCCATGGGGATGGGTTGCGGACAGACAGACAGACAGACAGACAGACAGACAGACAGACAGACAGACAGACAGACAGACAGACAGACAGACAGACAGACAGAGCCAGCCAGACCTTGAGATCATGTCGATGTGGAGGGGGGTGACTCTGCCTGAATGTACCTGCTGGCTTGAGTAATGTCTGCAGGAAACCATCCTATGTGGCTTCTGGTCTAAGACGCTGGAGGTGGTAGAGGTCGCACACGGATCATAAGATATGATGTTGATGGGGTGGTGCAGGGATTGACAGGCACAAATCACAACCACCCATCACCACCACCATCGGAACCACAGGGTGCGGCCGCTTACACAAGCTTTGATGATGACTATTTGTTTCGAGGGGAGGGCCGTACCCGAGACCGAGGCTTCCTCAATATCTGACCATCATCATGCGAGTGCGGGAAGGCCCAAGACCACTGTCCAAGACACATTGTCGTATCGAAATATGCTTCTTCCCATGCCAATCACAGCAGGTGACCGCGCGCCCGCTGGAAGGCCAATGTCTGGATGTGGAAACCGAGGACAGGGGCGGTGGGACGGGCAGATACTATGGTAGTTGGTAGTTGTATAGCCACGGGCCCCGCCCACATCAGTCCAACTGATCAGTGACGGGCTTCCGATTCCAGGGTCGCACTCCGTGGGTTTAGCAGATAGCTTATTAGGCGAGCCATACATATGGAGCAGCGGAGCCCACTGTCCGATATCTACCACGCCATGTGAGCCAAGACGAGGTATCAAAATCCAGGAAGGTTTTTCCCACCCCAGCCCGGTGATTTGAATTGAGATCTCGTTGCGCGTGGGCAGGAAGCCTCAAACCCTCACGGTGTCATTTGGGGGGGCAAGGCAAGAGACTTGTGCCCGGTAACGTCGGGAGCCTGGGTGCGTAGTCACCTCTCCATCCCCCCTTGGGCTTAGTCCCAGGCACCGCCCAGGCACGGCTGACGCAGCAGCCCAAGCCTCGAGGGGGACACGCATGGCCCTTGGCGCCGGGGCTTGGGGGAGCGAAACAAGCCCTCCTGCTTACGAATGTCATCCCGTCTGCGATACATGGAGGCTCGATGAGGTCGGAGATTGGGGGGACGGGGGCCCGGCGGAGAGGGGGAGAGAGAGCAGTAGGATGATCAATCTTCCCCAAACAGCCTTCCGTCTTCACCAGATTGAGTTTTCTCGAGATGTGCTGCGCGTCGACGAGGAGAAAACACGCTGTTGCCAAAAATGGAAGTGGGATCCTACGGTCCGGGGTGAGGCTTGTAGAGCCCCATGACGAGATAATCTCACAAAACGATCTGGCAATTTCACATTTTTTTTTCACAAGGGGAGTCAATCGTGGTAGGGCTTATCGAAACAGCCACCGGGCGGCCTGTCCTTCCTTCAGGAGACTCGGATTCGGACGAGGCCGGAGATGACTGATTATTATGGTCCCTGGATTCTTTTTTGCCTCCCCCTTCCCCTTACCTGCCGCCGGTGACAGCAGACGTCGTACCTCCCTGCCCCCTGCCCAAGGTGCGAGATGCACCAACGCACAGGGCCGCCGTAGGGCCAGCCGATGCAAGGCTGATGAAAGGTCGTGGGACCGTCATGATCCAATCTCCAGCGTCCCCATTATATCGTCTGGGGAAAGCCCTGGAGGCCTAAAATTGGAGACCTGCCAACTGGGCCAGCCAACAATTTTTTTTCTTCTCTCTTCTTCGCACGCCCGACGGCGGCTCCGGAGGCCCGGCGGTGCCAGTTCAGTCGAATCTCAGGCCGCTGTGGGTCACGAATACACCACACACACACACACAGACTGGTGGAGTTACGAGTTGTTCCATGGAAAATTCCATGAGTGGAGATGGGATCCTGTCAGACCGCATTAGATGGGCCCTCTTGGTGGCTGAAAAAAGAAAGGCCAGAGAAGGCGAGAAGAAGGAAGAAAAAAAAGAGGGCTGTCAAGGTTTCCCCAACCATCGAGTTTGATGAAGAAATGGGACTCGTGGGACTGTCACCGCAACTCATTGCTCGGCCAGCAGCGATGTCGCCTCATCGGAGATGGTCGGCAGTCGAGAGCAGATGGGTTGTAACTTGTGGGTTTGACAGAACCCACCTGGAAGCTTGAACGAGGGTGTTTGACAGCCTGATGACGGGCAAACCCTTCCCTCACCGTCCGCCGTGTCCGGTTTGCGACGCGACCTTTCCTGTTTCCGCCGACTCAGCGAAAGGGGTTCCGCACATGTGTTGAGGTAGCATTGGGGGCGCTGGGCACAAAGAAAGTGAAGGAATCAAACAAGAAACAAAAGAGAGCGGCCGGCGGACCAGTGCAGCTGGCCACGAGGCCAAGCAAGGTGCACGGGAAATGGCCGACGAGGCAGACAAAATTTGTTGGCCGCTCACATCACCGCTACTCTTCTTCTGGGCGCGCGCACACAATGCAACACCTGTCATCAGCGCCTTGCTGCTTTGGCTCGGTGAAAGTGGAAAGTGGGCATCACCGATTGCAGAATGCAACGGCAATGCGAATGATGCGACGCGATGCTCCGCCGTGTCCGGACCATACCATACCATACTGCACTGCGCAGGCTGCTACTTTGATTGTAGAACATTCTGTCCTGAGACTGACCGAGCAAGATGCATTGTTACTTTCGGCCCCCTTTCTCCAGCCTCGTCAGATACTCGCGTCCGCGTACTATGTATGACTGTGTGTGTATCGTACGTCGGTCGTATGCCCGGCTCAATCTTGGTGCATAAATGCACAATAACTCAGGCCGAAGATGCGCGACAGGGCCAGGCCCGCGAGGGCCACCATATGGCATCTGCCCTGTGTCCCCCCCCCCCTTGGCCCTGCCGCGCATCTGCCAGCTGCCAACTCACACCTACCCAGGCCAGGGCCGACAAGGCGGAGGCGGAGAACGGCGTTGGCGACGACGGCGACGACAGCGACAAGGGACGATGACAAGAGGCCAGCAAGTCAACAAACAGCAACAAGCGCTGAGCGGGACATGGCCACGGCTTCGCGACCTGGGTGGGTCTCGCTGTGTGCAGAATACAGTAGATGGGGTTTCGGTAATAACGAAATGTGCGCGTCTGTCAATCTCATCGTCAATCATGCTCGCCCATCAGGCCAGCAGCAGGCCAGCAGCAGGCCAGGAGGAGGCGCATCAGCAGGGGTCAGAGCACTCCACCAGCCCGCGAGCTGTTTCATTTTTGATGGGGACCGAGGGTACGTACCTCGGCAGGGGGGTTCTTGCTGTATGTACATCGATGAGACCTGACCGCCGTCGGGCCCACTCCAGGAACCAGGTACGTACCCTTGGTCCTGGGGCAGCTTGGGTACGGAAGTACATACCATGCGCTGCACTACTACATGGCGTGCCTCCACCCCCAAAGCACCCACCCACACACACACCCACCCTCACGGCCGCCCAGGCTGGCTGCGTCACCGCCATGTTTCCCTGCCCACGGGCACTTGGGAAGTATTTTTGTCTCGTTCCTGGCCCCGTCAAATCACGGCCGTGCAGGGATGGTGCGGTTACAGCGGTACAAACGATCGAGGTACCTCGTGCCCTCGTACCTGCTGGGGCCCTGCTGGGCCTGCTGATGCTCTCTGCCTCCCTTGCTTCCCACCTGCGACAGGGCATGGCAGCCCGTGGCAGAGGGCACTGACAGCCAGGCTTGCTCCCCTGCAACACACGCCTTTTGGCCTTCGTTTTGTCGAAATGGGCAATCTTGGAATGGTCTGCCACGGCCGGCGCACACCACACACACCACACACACCACCGACATAATTATAAGTGCCCGCCTTCCCTCCCCTCCTACCCGGCTTCTTTCTTCTGTTCCATCATCAGACCAAACATCATCGAAACAATTAACTTGTTCTTGCCACACAGCTTCCAAACATCTGTCCCCCAAGATACAAATACTACCACCACCACCAACAACAACAATTTCCAAACCAGCCACCAGCAACCACCACCACCACCACCACTCACACAACTAACTCTCCACTGTTTTTTGTGTCCAGTCCAGCCCGCACAACTGTTCAACAGCCTCGTCAACCACAAGGCTCGCTCACTCAAAAACACCAGCGCTTAACAACGCGTCACAGCAAACCCCACATCAGCAATGGCCGCCGTCAGCACAATGTCTTCTCTGGAGCAGCGCCCTTCGCAACTGCCTCCTTGCCCCGGCCCACCACCAAACCGCCCCCTGCCTGCTCTTCCCAAGCAGAGCTAAATGGCCACACATTTCTACTTGATACATGATGACACCTCTTCTTCAAGAGGAAGCCAAACAAAATCACAAAGCATGCTGGTCACGACTCCAGCCGCTGCTCACCAACACCACTGGTTGACTCTCAGTCTAACTAGCCAACCACCGCCGCGATAACGCCCTCGCCGGAACGGACACGCCACACCGACGACGAGGGCAGCGAACCATCGGGAGGAGTGGCAGCCTCGCCTGGGACCAACTCGGGAAGCAGGCTGCGTCTCCCCTGGCCTGTCGTGGGGACTGTTCCACAACAGCCTGTCACATGGGAAGCCAGATCGGAACAACACAACCAATCACCACCACTACCGCAACACCACCTTTTCAACATCAACCACCTCGTTAGTTCCTCCCCCGAAGAGCCGGCTCCGACGGGAATGATGCACTTTCGCTACTGAACCTCGCACCACCAACCACCATCCATCAACAACAACAACCACAACCACAACCACAACCACAACACCTTGGGCTAGCCTTCGCGGGCAAACCCTGTACCACCAACAATCTACTACATCATTTTTAATCTACATCCATTTGCGGGAAAGCGAGGTCATGATATCAGCCATTTCCATTCGGCTTTTCACACATCATCCAACATTTTCGGGTCTAGACTTGGGAGGGCAAAGGAACATGAATTTCCTATTTCCTTATTATTTCTTTCCTCTTTTTTGTACCATTACCAACAACACCAGCATTCACGGCGTCAAACCTTTTTTTTTTTTACACAAAAAAAGAAGCGAGGGAGGAAGGGAGAGAGATGCCCGTTGATGATACCCCCGAGGGAAAGGAACTGAGGCGAAAACCACGCCCTTTCTGACGAGTCTTTTTTTATTTTATTTTGGGGGGCGGGCGGGCAGCATTTCGTTTTTTTCCCCAGGACATTGGGAGGGGGAAGGGGGGGGGATAACAGACATGAAAGAACTTCACGAGCGAGCACGAGACAAATGGGCTGGGAACACTTTTTTCTGCAACTATGGCAGGAACAGAACAATTCACATCAAAGTTAGAGAGTGGATAAACACACACACATCATACAAATTAATTGTTCGAGTCTTCCAACAAATTACCTCACACATGAACTTGGCATCCGTGGTGACCCAATCGCGCCATACTAATAATCATCTGAAGAGAATGGGAAAAGAGAAAAAGCGAGGAGGGTTTGAAAATCCCCCGGGCCGTCGGTGCGTCAGATCCCTTCATCATCAAACGTTGTATGGGCTCAGCCTTGTTTCTCGTTCTCCGCCGCCGGTCCACCTCCCCTGGGAGTTGAGACGAACTCGAGAGTGCCCGATTTTCTAATAATAAGCCGGGGGGGGGGGGGTGGGATGCTGCTGACTGCCTTTGGTGCCACTACACATACACGTGTTGGCTGTTCGCCACCCACCTACCCACGCACACCCACGCACACACGCATGCTGCTGACACGACAGCAGCAGCAGCAGCAGCAGCCATCTGCAGTCAGCAACCGAGCGTGGCATTTATGCGCCTCCCCCCCCCTTTATTATTATTTCTCTCACTTACACATAAGGCTACTGCTACATTAAACACGCAAAAGCCACACCACCGCCCCAAACCCCCCTTTGCAGATCTGCAGAAAAGCCCATGGTGGCTGGCGCCTTGTCTGACTTGGCCGTGTGTGTGTGCCCCGGAGGGCGAGGAAGAGTGTCGTCGGTCCCTGATCTGCAGGGCCAGGCCGGGCTGAAATCGGTCCCAGCTTGAAAAGCCCGAACGGAGCTAAAGTAAGTAAGTACGTGGAGAGGCTGTGTGTGTGTGCCGGAGAACACCAGCCGCGCAGATCCAAAAAAGCAAAAAAGCAAAAAGGAAAAAAGGAAAAAAAAAAAAAAAAAAAAAAGAGGCTAGGGAAGCCCGAATCGAGAATCATTAAGATGAGATCGATATAAGGTTGCATCCGCTATGTTTTGCGTGCGGCGGGCGTTTGATAAACCGGGCGGGAGAGAGAGAGAGAGAAAGCCAAAAAAGCAAAACACCGTCCGGGAGGCGCACCCGATTTTTACCTTTGTCCAACACACACACACGCACACACACAACCGACTACAACCACACACTCTCGGGCCCCCCGTTAAACCTTCCGTCCACCTGGCCAGCCACTTGTAATATCAGACACGCAAAACGATCTCATATGATATGCGCGCGCACGGAGGCGCGGAATATATGCACAACACACACATACACACACACTCACACACACGCAAACACACAGACAAGGCTTCTTTCTTTCTTTCTTGCTTCTCACACACGCGAGACCAAGACCTTATTACCGACCCAATCAGTGGTAAGTGGCTTCCCCCCCCGTCCCAGCGCCCGCGGAATCTTCTTCAACGGCAAGGTTCCGTCGCGGTTAATGCGCGCGCACCCGGGAAAGGTTGGGAGAAAGAGAGAGTGCGAAAATTTTCCAGACGGCCCTCCGGGTCTTTCTCCTCGCCTCGTCTCGAGAGCAGCCCTCCGCATGCATCTCGGCACCCGACTGTAACATAGGTCCGCCCTCTAGATGGGGAAACTCCACGGGCACCAAAAAAAAAAACGACAAGGTCGCGAGCCCCTCACCCTCCGTCCGACTAGGCTTCCCTTATCGCTTCTGGGGCGAACGTGCAGTATTTTGCCCTCTCTGAGCTCTCTCCCCTTGTTGTCCTCGAGTCCCGAGGTCACAGCGGAGGTGGGACTTTTTCCCCTCTCTTCTCCCTTGTGTGCGTCTGCGGGTTCGGTTCTCAATGCATGCAATGCGAGGTTGCAAGCATATGCAGGGCCACCTGTTTTGTGGCGCCTTTTCCCTTCTCCCTTCTCGTTTTGGGCCCAGTAGCAGGACACGGAACCACCCGCTGGGGCCCTGGGGCCAGCATGATGGCACCATGCCCAGATTTGCCAGGGCCGCCGGGCATTCGCCGTGATTTTGATGATGAGGGGCGGGAAGAAAACGACAAGGGAACAGCGAAGAACCCCACAACTCGGTTAACCATGGATGTGGATATGCCCATCGTGTGCATTTCGCGATAGATGGCCAGCATCGTACTAGCCTCAGTCACAAGCGAGAGAGCGAAGGGGTCCAGTTGTGGCTAACTACAGTAGTGTAGTCCTTCCTAGTCCTTCCTGGCCCTGCTATGCCCACGATGCCAGATGGACCACAACGGATGGTCCCTTGCTGCGCCTGCTTGCGGGGCGGGCTCACTTTACTGACGAGGGGTTGCAGTCCCACTTGGCGCAAGCAGGCTGCCATCTATGGTATCTAAGCGACTTGCGTGATAATATGTTGGACATACGAGTGAAGGAAGATAATCTGCAGAAAATGGCCAAGTTCCGCCCGCGGCGTGCGAGTTCGGGTCCAGTGGCTGAGACATCTGTCATCAACACCACCACCCGTTTTGGGGGAGGGGCAAAAGGGGGTTTCGCAGACGACGTTGCGCCATTTGCGGCGCAGATTAGACACTTGTGTGTGCATGCGTGTGTGGTATGTGTGGTATGTGTATGTGGGATGTGTGAGTTGTGTGTGTGTGATGCAGCCTTGCAGCCCCCCTGCGACAGAAGGAGAAGAAGAGAGAGACAAAAAAAAAGGAAATACAAGCACAAGGCAAGAGGGTTCATGTTCGGCTGCCAATGTTCCCTTGGGTTTCTCCCCAATCTCACAGGTCTCATCTCAAGTCCGCAAGCCCCTTCCCGTCTCTGCCCGTCTTCCCCACGGGAGAGCGCACGGGTACGTGCATCACGAACGAGCGAGTGCAGGACAAGGGTTGTGGTCTTGGGGGGGAGCGGGTGGCCAGGATGGGTGGCGGGTGGGCAGCGTCGCATCGAGTGCCAATGTTGCTGGGGATTTGATCCTCGCGCGGATCAGTCTCGTCGTGCCCAAGGAAGAGGTCACGGGCAAGCGACAAACCAAGGCACGACGCGACAAGTGATATTGCAGTACACAAAAGATGTGAAAGAGCGGGCGCGCGATGGAGCCCGCGTTTTGCCTGTCTGTATGGGGAAGGCGAGGAGGGGGTGGAGGGGGTTTTCTCGGTTGAGGAGGCGTCTGTGTCGTCACGGCAGGATCATTACCATCAATATCATCATCATCGCTGATTCAATCGTAGGGCTGGCCGGCCTGTCCCTCCGCTCTGCGCGCTCTGCGCGACTGGCGCGGTGGCTGGATGGCACATCAGGATCGGGCGTCGAGGTCGGACCAGGGCAGGGCAGGGCATGGCAGGGCAGAAGGCGAAGACGAGATGAAGGAGAAGCTGGACGTTGGGCTGGATGGGGTTCGTGCGCCGTCTGCGCCGTCTCAGAAGCTGTGTGTTCCTTCGTCGGTCCTGCTGCGAAAGGCAAAAAGAGGGTTTCTGCCCAAAACGGCGCCAGAGGAAGATGGAGGCATGGGCAAAGGGGGAGGAGGGATGGTTGAGGGTGGATACATGCACGCAATCATGCCACCACGTCCCTGGCACGTCTCTGGCATGCGATATCCATTGCCATCCCACCACAATACCGTCAATGCCATCCCATGCCCTCTCCCTGCTCCAGGCTTGCTTCATACGGAGCCCTACCAGCCTGGCAGGTCCTGGGTTTTCTGAGGGAGATTTCGTCCGATGCTAAAACCTCACAGACGTGGGTGATACTCCATCAGCCTGAAACCGCTAGCTGCCGAGAGAGACCGAGAAAACCGAACGAGGGAAGAAGATACTTGTGATGTCCCCTCGCTCTTGTCGGCCACGTAGTGCATGCAGTGTGGTGTAGATGCAGGAGATACTTCATGTGCTTGTTCCGTATTGATACGAGGAGCCATCGCTGTGGGGCCCATGTGCCATGGATCAGTGATCGGTGCCCAGTGCCAGTGCCAGTGCTCAAGCCTCAGATACATTCCAGAAGGTTACGCTGTTTGATTTCATGGTTCCTGAGGAAATTGGCGAGAGCATCCGCAGAAATGCAAGCTTTGGCTGGGCCTGCTGGGCTAATAAGCTGGGCCGAGTGCGAGAGTACCCATCAAAACCTTGTTTGCGCGTCGGGGTCGGAGTAGACGTCGGTGACACTAGTCACTGATACTGTGTGCTCCGTGTCCTGCGTTGTCCTGCGTGTGTGTGCTTTCATCGTTTCATTGTTGTGTTGTTGTCTGTCGTATTGCTGTATTTGTGGACACGCGAGTTGGCATTGTTACGTAGGACGTGCAAGAAGGCGGCGCGAATACAAACAAATACCCCTGAGGCTTGACCGAAAGGAGGCTGGGGTCGACAGGTTTGATGCAGTGGTGCTGCATTGGTCAGGATAGTCCAATGTAAGGAAAAGGGATCGATCAAGCTTCTGACTGCAGGAGCAGCTCGTTCTCTTTTTTTCCTATTTGCCACCACGCTAAAGTCTCGGTCATCTACGTGTTCCTGCACCTGCGCATGCACCTGCTATGTAACTACTGCGAGGCTTGGGCCAGATCATAGTATGCCAGGCACGGCCACGTGCCAGACACGCAAGCCGGTACCCTATCCCTTACATAGAGCAGGCACTCCCTGCGACATCCCTCACCTCCCCTTTTTCTTTTGCCCTTCCCCAGGCCAATGCCTGCAAGTGCTGTAAAGTCTGGTCCAAAAATGAAATTGAAACAAGCTGCCAGTGAGGCTGTGAGGCAGCCCGATTGTTTCAACCGGCCTGTCCTGCCTGCCCTGTCTGTATGCACCGGAGGTCTATTCTGTTGTATGTACAGTACCTTCTCTCATGTACTCCGTACCTCACTGAAACCGGGGGCAACGTTCAACTCGGGCCAATTCCTTCCATTCCAGACTCTTCAGCCACAGCGCATGAGGTCCGCCTTGTCGTTTCAACAATTCCAGGAACGTCAATTCTCACTGTATACTAGTCTGTCCTGTATCTACTGTACATCTCACCCTGCCATGCCTGCCAGGCCCCGCCTGCCAGCCCAGCCCAGCCTCTTCTTCTTCTCCCCTTTCCGCATTCGGTGTGGAGCCCGACGAGAGAACTGGACCCTGAATTTGAGCGTCTTCTCGGCCGACGCGGCGCCCTGGGCCCTGCTCAGCCCTGGGGCCGCCCTGGATCAGTCATCCACCCCCCCAAGCCCCCAAGCCCAAGTCAATCCAAATCACCAAATCAAATCAAACCAACCCAGCACGACCAAGATCAGATCCGACACAGGCCTTGCACTGACATCCCCCCTGTGCCGATCTAGATCGTGCAGCCGTGAAACAGGGCGCCCTCAGTCTGCTACCGAACCTTCTTTCGAAGCTTTTGAGACCGACCGCCCTGTGGTCGACGCCGTGTGGGCAGAGTGAAAAAAAAAAAAAGAAGAAAAAAAGGAAAACACTCCCAAACACACAAGACAGGGCAGCATAGGACCGAGCTGGGAAGGACCGGGTATCGCAAGGCGGCAAGGCGAGACGAGACGAGGCGAGACGAGAGGAACACACTATCATCAGCCATTGATACTTCGCGTCGTGCCTGATCAACGGCCCCCTGGAACGTTGGGTTGGAACGAGTGGCGCAACCGTAATTCATCTGCAGTACCGACGAACCTTATCCAGGCCTCATCTCGCGGCCGTTGAGCTGTCTGGCTGCCAGTGGCTGCCCAGCAGCCCAGCTGCCACTCGCCTTGTCGATTTTGCGCTAGGCCTCGCAGGCTTCGTCATCGCCGGCGCGGTGTGCCTGCATGGGCCGGTGCGGACGCGGAGGCGGAGATCGGTCCAAGACAAGACGAGCACGACGGCCGATCGCCGTGTTGATCCCCTCCCCTTTTTCACCGCCATTGAGGTCAGCACCCCGACTATCCATTCCTATCGGAGCAGGCACAGCAGCTGCCGACGCCGCCATCACGCATCTTAATCTTTTGGCCGTTTCATGCGCATGCGTCGCCTCGACGCCCTTCCCAGTCCTTCGCGGGGTCGGATCACCCATCACATCACCAGACCCAACATCAGCCCTGGCAATCTGGTGCTCCAATTTCGACAATCTCTGTTGACCATCGCCCGATAGGGTTTTGCGGAGAAGCGCCCTGCACAGCGTCCCTCCTGCCTCATTTCGTTTTCCCAACCCACCCCGGCGCTACCGCCTGCGCAGGTAACTCGCCAATTTGGGCCGTCATTACATTGCCGCATTACTACCGCCGCCAGCAGTACCTCAGCTGTTTCTGTATCTGTACGGTAGATCCTTTTCACCCCTGCCGCGACTCCGTAACTCTACACCAGGGGCTCTCCTTACCCACGATCACGGGGTACCCGTCGTCATGTCACTCTTTCGTCTCCACGTCTGGGGACCAGCCTTCGGGCTCGCCAGCATCGACGCCGAGTGTCTTGCCACAGTCACCTACCTTGCCAACGCCCTGCAAGGCGGACAGTGGGAGATTGTCGCAACCAGCCCATCAGGGGTACCAACACGTGAGTTTAGTTGGCTTGAATTTTGAACCCATCGAGCACACTCCCCTTGCCCCAGAGTCCGTCCAGCCCGTCCAAGCCCGTTGGCCCCCATCCCGTCCGAACACATGTCCGGCGGTGTGTCAGGCATTGGGCCATCAAACGTTCGGCCCGGCGTCCGGCACATGCCTTTGCCGTCCCACCCAGCCCCCGGCTACGATCTACCGAAAGTCTAATAACCCGCCGTGCAAAAGACTCCCTGCCCGCGCTCCACGAGACCGCCTCCGGCGTCTGGTCATCGGGCTTTACCTCCATCACCGCCCGTCTCCGGGAACTCGGCGGTGATGCGTGGGACCTCGACCGTGGGCTTGATGTCGCCCAACGGGCAGACTCCACTGCCTATGCGAGCTTCCTGAGGTCGTCCGCTGCGCCATTGGTCGCCCTGTCCCTTTACGTCTCCTCGGCGAATTGGGCCTCCACCACCAGGCCCGCCTACAGCAGTATCCTGCCCTTCCCGCTGACGTGGACGGAGCCACTCTCCATTCGCCACCGGATGTGCGAAGCGGCCGAGCACCTCGGCCTGTCGGATCTCAACGTTGACGATGACGGCGGCCGCTCCGCCCAGTCGCAGCACGCCTCGTCCTCCGCAACGGGCGAGTCCACCGACGGCTTCCTCAAGGTCCCAAACCGCCTGAAGCCCCTCCGCCGCGGCGTCAAGGCCGCCCTGTCGCCGGAGCAGACGGCATTGTTCCGTCTCGAGGCCGTCGCCAGCGACTGTCTCGCCGTGCTCGCGGACCTGAAGGCCGCATCGGAGCTGGACGGGGCCGGGGAGCGCCACTTCTTCCCGCCCACCCCCGCCGCCACCTCCTCCTCCCTCGACTGCCTGGCCTTCGGCTACCTGGCCCTGATGCTGGTACCGGACGTCCCGCGGCCCTGGCTCAAGGACCTCGCCCGCCGGCGCCACGAGGGCCTGGCCCTCTTCGTCGACGCCACCCGCGACGCCGTCTTTGGCGGCGACGTCGCATCCAGCCTGCCGTGGGCGGGCCCGTCGTCGGCGGCCGAGCAGCAGCAGCAGCAGCCGTACGCGCTGACGCGCTTCGTCAGGGACGTCGTCGCCGCCTCGGTGCCGCGGGCCTGGACCGTGCGGGATGCCCCGTCCAAGTCGGCGCCACCAGCGTCGCGCGGCTCGTCCGTCCTGGCCGCGCTGGGCAGCGGCGCCGCAGTGCTGGGCATCCTCGGCAGCGCGGTGCTGTATAGGCACATGCCGCCGCTCGGGGCCGCGCTGTACCGGTGGGAGATGCCGAGGAGGCGGGCGTTCGGGGCTGCCGGGGCGCTGTTTGGGGTCTGAGCCGGCTGGGGAGGAGGCAGGTGTGTGTGTGTGGGTGGGTGGGTGGGTGTGGTTGGACAGATAGGGCTGAGTGAGTGAGTGAGTGTACCTCAAAGCATGTCGCATCGGGGGTTGTGTAAGCTTTGTGAAGGTGGAGATGAAACGCATCTGTCAAAGCCGGCAGGGGATGGGATTATGGTTGATGCCGGGGATGCGGAATATAGCGCGGCATGATACCCAACTTGAGGAAATCAGCGTAGCATAATTGTAAGGATTCCATGCTACGAGTGAGTCCAAGGACATGATCGGCAACAGCAGTGCCGTAAAAAGTGTACATTCATTCATCTTGACTTGTCTCTGCATCAGAAACTCCGCCCGTCATGCATGCACGCAGGATGACTTAAGTATATATGCCCGAGACATTATTATGGCTGCGGGAAACGTCTTTCTCTCGGGCTACCTGGTGCCCATCACAGGATCACCCCCTCGGGTATGCCCAGGTAGTTGACCATCTATCTACTCCGGCTCCCCCTCCTCCTCCCCCGAAGGCGAAGCGTCCGAAAGCATGTCCTCCGTGACGGTCACGCTCGACGAGGTCATGTCCCAGTCGAACTCATACTCGTCGCTGTAATCCTCGTCCTCCTCACTTTGATAATCGTAATCGTCGTCGTCTTCGTCGTCGTCGCCGTCATTGACAGCCACAGCCGGACCGCCATTGGGGGCCGCCATGAAACACGCCGCGTAGTCCTCCTAAGGTATACAAAAGTCGATCCACGTCCCCATGTAGTCCAGCCGGTGCGGCCCGCTCTCCTCGCGGTGCCAGATCTCCTTGAACTCGGCCAGGTCCAGCCGGCCCCAGCCGCCCCGCTCCCGCGCCTCCCTCTCGGCCGCGTCGTGCCTGCGCCACTCGGCCAGGGCGGCCTCGGGCGGCCGCGTCAGCGGCTTGGAAAACACCGCCTTCCTGCCGGGCCGTGCGGTCGCGCGCCGCCCGGTGCTGCTGTTGATGATCCTGAGCTTGCCCGGGCGCCGGTTCTTCAGGGCCGGCTTGGGGTGATGGTGGTGGTGGTGAGCTGGGGCGGTGGCCGGTGCGTCGGCGTCGCTGTTTGGCCGGAACTGGGGCATGGTCGGGTCGCGGTATGGGGCATCGCTCGTGCTTAGCTCTTGCTCTTGTTCTTCGGCCCAGGAGTCGTCCTCGGAGGACTCTTCTTCCTCGGAAGTGGTTTCTTGCTCGTCCTCTCCGGCCCTGGAGGCTAGACCCTCATCGACGGTGTATCCCGAGGTGGCGAGCAGCTCGTCCAGGGTTCTATCTTGGATCGGCTTCTTCTCGTCGACTTTGGTGACTGTGACCTTCTCGGGCTCACTTCCACGTCCGTTTGCCTTGCCCCTTTTCTCCTCGCTACCGTTGCGGTTCTCGTTCTGCGACGAGTCGATGCGCTTGTCTTGATCAAATGAGTCGAGTAGGTCTCGGTATGCCTCTCGGTCTTCCCTCGTCTCTGCAGCTTTCACAGCGAGGTCTTCCTTCTCCTTGAATAGCACATCAAGCAGCTCGTTGAATGCCTGTTGCGTGACCACGTAAAGGATCTCCCTGCCCATATCCCTCTCAGCATCTGGTATCTCCATGCCGCCCCACCGTTCTGGCACACTCCTAGAAGATGTTGAAGGGTTGGATCTGACTTCATAGTCGTCAGTTTCTTCAGCGAAGCGAACTTTAGACGAGGATCGCGACCGGGCAGATAGCGGTGGCTGTCCTTCCTTGGAGCTCCCTACTCCCTCGGTCCCGTTCATGTCCGCGAGGACGTCGTCTTCTTCATTCCAGCCCTCCGGTGGGGTGGTACCCTCCTCTTCCGCGAGGTAGAAGTTGCGTTTCTTCCATCTGTCGAACAGCTTTTTTCTCACTGTGACTCTGAGCTTCCTGTCCATTGTCCGCTTCTTGTGGGCTTCCAGGCGAAGATGCCGGGCGCGTAGTTGACTGTCGGTGGGTGGCCTGTTGGTCCACTGCTCGTTTCCAACGTTCCTAACTGCTTGGGGGACCGAGGAGCTGCCACGAGACGATTCTCCAAAAGGTGGAAAGTAATCAACGGGGCGGCTGACGTCTTCTGTTGCGGACTCCTCGTCCTCCTCCGCATCGTCCTCCTCCGCATCGTCCTCCTCCTCCTCTGCCGACGTCTCTTCCTCACTAGGCACGTTCTCGTCGCCGTTTTGCTCACCGTCTTGATTGTCTTCTTGATGGACGGGTGCTAGCTCACTTGGTTGTATGTTGCGCGGCTCGCCCTGCAGCAGAGACACAAGCTCTTCCACTCTTGTCGGAGGGTTCAGGAGAGCCTCGTGGTAGATGCGTGATACCTCTTCGTCGCCCGTGGGCGATGTTACGTGTTCAGAGATAGAATTGAAGTACCTGCGGCCGTATCCATCGTCGCTTGGGCCAGCGTGGTTGAAAAGGCTGGACAGGATCTCGCCGCGGTCGCCGACGTCTGGCCTGGTCTCGTTTACCACACCGTTCTTGTCGTTGACCCAGACATCTCCGTTGCCGTGAAAGATCTTGCCCTCCATGGGTCGGCCGTGGTCAGCTTCGGGAACTCTGCCCTCGCGGCCAAAGTGACTGCTGAGGGGCTGCCTGCCTGTCACCAGCTGTTGGGTCTCGGTGTTGTTCATGACCTGCTGGTCCAGACCCTCCAGAACATCAGCGTGCATGTGCTTGTAGAGTACATAGTAGGTCCGGAATATGCGCAGGCAGTCTCGCCGAGATATGTAGCCATCCCCATCGACGTCGTAGCCCTTGAAGATTCGTTCGAGCCTCTGCTTGCCCTTCTTGTAGGACAGACCCATCAGGAACTCCGGGAAGCTGATCAAGTCGTCGCCGTTGGTGTCGTAGAAAGCAAACATGCGGTCGTGGATGAGGTTCGGGGCGGACCGCCGGTGACCGCTCGAGGGCACAAGGTACCTCTCGAACGTCTTCCTGTCGGCGGCCAAGCATAGATCATCCGGGTCGTCCCTCCATTCTGTGTTCGCGATGAAGGTCCACTGCTCCCACAGAGCCTCCAGTTCCGGCCGCTCAAAGCCTGTTTCCTTTGCCAGATGCCTGATCAGAGAGCCGGGCAAGTTCCGCAGGGCGGTGTCTGGGTCGCCGGGGTACCAGACGGGCTGCATGGACTTTGGGCCGAAAGGCGGGGCAGGGACCTTGACCTTGTAGAAGACGTGTGTCTTGATGTGCAGGCCCTGTGACTCGCATGTCTCGCAGAGGTCGAAGTCGGCGCAGTTCGCGCAGCGGTAGCGGATTCCGCGGATGGGCAGGTGGCCGCAGGCGTTGCACATGCAGCCGCGGTGGACGTAGGCATTCCGGCGAGCATTGTCCTCGGACACCCTGAAGAGGAGACCCACTATGTTGTGTCCTGCTCGGGGTGGTGGGACATTCCACGCATCCTCATGGACCCAGTCGTCCTCCATGGTGCGCTCCTCACCAGCCACGGTGTCTGCTTCGCCCCCGACATCACCGGGCGTGGCCGAGGGGCGGGAATTTGTATTTTCGGCATTCTCGTTGTGGTGTGTGTCAGGGTCGGGTGATTCTGAATCGTCGGCGGCGGGGCCTGTGCCTGGATGGTCGGCGAGCTGTCTGCCAAAGTGGAAGTTGAGGATGTGCGCGATCTGTTCTCTCTCATCGAGGCCGAGGCGGTGTTCGACGTCATCCAATGCGGCCTGGATCTGCCGCCTCGTGCTGCGCTCTGTCCTGCGAACGGCGTTACTCCTTTGCAGACCGGCACCGCCTCCAGGTATCGAGGTTGGGGTTGAGGACGAGGCTGAGGATGAGGCCGTTGGCTGCAGGCGGAACTGCTGCCAGAACTGCCAGGCGATAAAGACGCCCGTGACTCCGGCGAGGACCTGGATGACAACCCTGGGTCGCGTCAAGGTCGCGGCAGAAGAGCTTGACACGTCCATGGCAGCTGGCCGGCGATCATATTGGTGGAGGTAGCCAAAGAGGTGGGTGGACGGTGGGAAAACAAACGAGGAGGTATGGTTGGATGTGTTGGTGTCGGCAGCTCGATTATTGGCCCATCTGGGAATGAGTGTGAGTGCCCTGCAGCAGAGCAGGTAAGCCTCACAGTAGGTACTTAGGCTTGCTGGACCTGAGGTTGGAGGTGATGGTTGACGATGACTGACTCTGGCTGTAGCTCGAGGGTTGGAAAAAGGCGTGAGACAACTGCTGACAGGGAAGGTTCGAAGCTCCCACTGCAGTTGCACCTTTCAAACTTCCTGCCGGGCCGTTGATCGGCAGACCCACCGCGACTCCACACCAGTTCGTCCGTCTACCCCAACATTGAACCGTGAGCTGAAAGTAAACCGACCTGGCCCAACGACAAGCGGCACGAAATTATACTTACCTAGTCTATTATCGACCTAACTACTTGCATAGGCCTGCTGCTCGTAGGTACAATGCGCGTGTGTACAGCACAGTACAGTACAGTATAGTACAGACAGGCGCAGTCGGCTGGTCCGGATCAATCAGTCGTCATGTCCCAGTTATGCGGATCTAGAGCATGCCTGGGGCTGAGCATCAAGTAACATCATCACCCACCTTACTCTGAACCTCCTCCCCTTCCCCCACTTACGAGAGTGGCTCGTCTTTTTGACCCAGACCCAGACCAAGACCCAGGCCAACGTCTTCGAGTCCAGCCTGAAAGCATGAGCAAGTGCTCGTTGGATATCCTCGCTTGATCTGTCTCTCACTGTCCATCCCGTCACAGGCTCTCGTACCAGACAAAATGACCTCGTCAGACACCAAGGACTGGCTCATCTGCACCGCCTGCGGGACCCAGTATCCCACCACAGACCGCCAGCAGCAGTCACGATGCTTCATATGCGACGATCCCAGGCAGTTCACCCCGCCATCCGGCCAGAGCTTCACAACCCTTGGCAGCATCGTCTCCTCCCTCGCCTGCTACAAGAACGTCTTCCGCCGCTACGATAAGGACGACCGCCTGACCTTCATCTACACCACCCCAAAGTTCGCCATCGGCCAGCGCTGCATCCTCGTCAGGACGCCCCTCGGCAACATCCTCTGGGACTGCATCACCCTCCTGGACGACGCCACCGTCGCCGAGATCAACCAGCTGGGCGGGCTCAAGGGCATAGTCATCTCCCACCCGCACTACTACACCAACCATCTGCAGTGGGCGAGGGCCTTCGACTGCAGCGTCTACCTCGCCGCGGAGGACAAGCAGTGGCTGACCCAGACGGACCCCGACCGCCAGGTCTTCCTGGCCCCGGGGACGACGGAGGAGCGCATCAGGGTGTCGGGCCAGGACTCGGGCGCCGTCGCCCTCAAGCTGGGCGGGCACTTCCCCGGCAGCCTCGTGCTTCTCTTCGACGGCCACCTCCTCGTCGCCGACACCCTCCTGACCACGCCCGCGGGCATCGGCAGCTGGGAGACGGACGCTGTGGGTAACAAGCGCGAGGGCCACCTGGGCAGGCCAGAGGGGGCCAACTCCTTCGCCTTCATGTGGAGCATCCCAAACCTCATCCCCCTGTCGCCGGATGAGATCGCGGGGATGTGGTCAGTCCTGGGCAAGCATGATTTCAGGAGCACGCATGGCGCCTTCATGGGGCAGGAGATCGAGGATGACAAGGTCAAGGCGAGGGTGCTCGAGTCTGCCAAGATTCAGGTTCGTAGAATGGGTTGGAAGGACCACGCCTTCCTGTCTGTATCTGAGTAGCAAGTGGTGTCTAGCGTTTGGAGAAAATAAAAAGAAGGAAAAGCTATAAACACTGTTCGAACAACCGTCCACTCTGCTGTCAAACACCAACCAGTCTGGTCATCCTGGTGAGATAGTATGAGTGCCCCGAGGGCTGAGAGCAAGACCGAGCTGTTATGTGCGTTACCTACTGCCATGATTTATCGTCTTGCCAGGTCTTCCTTCGATCGTTCTTGTCCGACGGCCTCCAGATGACTTCGACTCCGCTGTCACCTCCCAGAGACTCAAACGGTATCATGATATCCTCTCTCGGCCTCCAATCCCCAACCTGCCACTCCACCCGTCCCTTCTTGCCATTCTTCGCAGCGACATATCTGACCCCCCACTTCCAGCATTGCCTGCTTTCGTCGTATGGAGAATCCCCCCCATACTCCCACAACCTCTCCTCGGACGGCTGCCATGTAAGCCACGCAAACAGCTCCGCCTCCTCCAGACAGGGCATGCCCCCCAGCGCCTCCCCAAACGCCTCCAGGAGTGGCTCAACCCTTTCAGCCAGGGGCTCCACGCGGAAGAGGTCGTGCCTGCGCGCATCGTGCTCATACCCGGGCCCGGATCCAGACTCATCCCCGAGAAAGTCCCCGTCGACCTTCTCATCCTCCTCCGTCCTGGACACAGGCGGGTAGTGCTCGCCGCCCACCTCGAACCCCCGAGGGTGCGGGTCCTCCCCGCGCGGCCCGACAAAGTACCAGCTCCCGTCAGGCCGGCAGGGGTGGAACTCGGCGCGCAGCCGCCTCATAATGCCGGCCGACCACGCCGCCGCCGAAGCCCTCCCCCCGGCACGGGCGAACAGGCCCAGCGCCACCACCGCGCGCAGGTCCAGCACCTCGAGCCGCCCCGCCAGC